>JAUUEG010653114.1:3204-13335 GCA_032361445.1 Panulirus gracilis
AGCATGCGGCAACAGTATCAGAGTGGTTGATCGACTGACACTGCTTTCTGCGTTGAGACAAAAGTTGCCTACATGTTATACTGTCAAGAAACTGTAGGGTGAATGTGGCATGGAAACGAGTTTCGCAGACGGTAGGTGTTAATGATGAAAAGCACAAGGGATGATGGTACCATACATGGAAGCAAAGAGTACAGCGTTTAAGATCAAAGTGACGAAGGACAGGCAGAAGGTCATCACAATACTGACTGTGAAAGTAATGACAGAATAAGGAAATAGAGGACACTGCAAAACAAGAAGAGAATGAAGACGTCAGTGTGGGCAGGATCCTTGACAGCGTTTGTGAGGACGGGTTGAGGATGACCTGAACTCACCAGCCTAAGAGTACTTATTCTAAGTGAGGACGTAATGCTGATTACTACAATGAAGGACAGGGATGAGCAAGGAATTGTAAATCATTGCATCTGGAAGACTTTATCTTATTTTCAGTTTCAGTGATTTCCTGATCACAGAAGAATATCTTAGCAGGTGAAACTTCATGAAGGTTGATGTGGGTAGAAGGAAACACTGAGTATTACTATCATTTGGTAAAGCTGTTCGTACTTCAGTTTGGTACATTCAGATGTCTCAAGTGTATCATATCTCCGGTTCTCTATGGTTCTGAGGACAGAGCCAAAAGCAGAAGTGACGTTCACGTGGTCTTGAGGAAGATGGGTGGAAGCCTGTAGAGGAAAGTGACAGAACAAACTGCTCTGATGTTTTCCATGACTTTTGACGTCACTTACGTAAGGATTTCTGGTGTGGAGTTTTATTGGGAATAAAGATCACAAGTTCCAATGAGTTGGAGAGAGTAGCAGTCCAGAGCAAAACTTCGATGATGTTGTGGGTGTTGAAGACTAATTCTAGATCATCACTGCTGAACTCGGGAAAGGATGTGATCCAGGACGAGTCTTATAAGTACCAAAGAGCTGGAGAATACACAAAACATTTCGGATACAAAATAAGAAAAATGACAATATGGGAGTATTTGTGCGATTAAGGGGTTAAAAACAATTGCTTGGTTCTAGCTTTTTTCTTTTATCTTTCGAATCATAAAACTAATGAGATTTGCCTTAGTTTCTTATGCAGATACAGTTTTTGGTTAGGGATCACTGGGTGTTGTACAAAAGCATTGGACAAGTTATCGTAAATGAATTCTGCCAAATTCTCAAACATTTATTGATTTCAAAGTAAGTAGGACATTCTTTCCATTCTTTCCTGTCATCTTCTGCAAATGACCGCACCACTTGCGCGGGCAATCTTGCTGACTGGAAACACTTAAAAGTCTGCAAATAGATATCAAGGAAGTCTTTCTCTGCGGCACTGAACAAAATGATATGTTAGATGGAGGAGGAAAATGTTAACTATCTATCTACTTCATGAACAGTGAAAATAACCAGTTATAGTGTGGTAGAGTGCGTCAGGACTCATCATAATATAAGAGGCATCCTTCTAAGCCCAGGCGTAGCGATACTGGATGACCCCCCCAGTTTGTAGAAAGAAAAACATGTTTGAAAGTTGTGAATTTGTGAGAATTTTGGCTTAGGTGCTCAGAACGTTATAATCAAGGGTAGCAAGACAGGTGACAACACTATACCGAACACTTTTTTTCCATCTGAAATCCTATTTTATGCTGGTATCACGATATGAGGATGGAAAAACTGGTGGTAAAACGTTCAGAGGTCATTCAGCGTTAACATCAGCTAACTTTAAGCACTAGAGTTGATGGTTCAGTCCAAAAGCCTTACAGCTGTACTCATTAGAAAGTGTGAGTGAGAAATGCGAAATAAGCATGCATGAGAAATACAGGAAGGTCTGGGGCTTAGCCAACAAATGAAAGTAATCCTTTCCCAGAATGATAGACGGGGTAGACTGTACGAATGAAATCAACTGAAGAATAGAGACGCTGTCGGAAACACTGGGGAAAATAATTCAAATGTCAGATGTCCATGACTGTTTAACCTACAACTGTGTACACAATGGCAAGTCTCCTGCCCTTAAAAACATAACATCGACTTATCACAGTGTACCAGAGCACATAGGCAGCCTAGTATATATCAAATGGTCACCTACAACAGCAATCAGCCTGGCAGGCCAAACCTTCACCATGGAAGCCAATTCACAGAGTGAGGCCGGGCCCCTGCAGCCAGCGTCCGGCACATGCAAGGTAAGATAAGGAAAGGAGACAGTCTTAGAGGCACGGGGTTTATTCATAACAGTGGCGAAAGCATGCTCAACTTGGTGTCTTACAGTGATGTATGCCTTGTGTGTGGCTGGGCTGGGGTTACACTTGCAGTATTAGTGCGTATTTTGTTGGCATTCTGTGGCCTTCTGGCATGAAAAGTTGAACGAAGGAGAAGTTAGTCTTCTGTGAAAATAGAGTGCGGAGGGAATAGTTCCACAGCCGAGATGATGGCTTCATTTGTTTCCTGTAAAGATGAAGGATTTATCGTGTGATTCCAGGGAAGGTGGTCTGCAAAATCTGTGCAATCCATCAAAATGAGTCTCACGATAGTGCCAAATGGTGCTAGATATAGATTTGACCGCATCAGGGAATAGAGATGAAGAGGTTAGACCAGCTACAAGACATCGCTTCAAGATTCCTAACTATAGAAAAAAGCGTCAGGAATGAGAGAATCTTGAGTACCTTGCCTTGTTACTCTCTGGACATAGCTGTGTGAGGTCACAGGTGGTCATTCTTTCACGATCAGTGTTAGAAAAGTCTGAAAACTACTACTGCAATGAACAAAAGCGTCAACACCAAGATAAGTAAGAAGACTGTGCTGTTTCTCTATTACAAAATCGCTCTCAAACCTTAAGTATGATCCGTCATTTTGGTGTTATCGCACGTAAAGTTTATATCTCATTTTCTTCTTCTCCAGCGAGCATTTCTCGTTTTCCAAAAGAAAATTCCTTTTACTAAAGAGTATCGTTCAGGATCTTTAAACAAAGGGAAGGCTTTCTCTGGTACTCCAGCATTTCTATACGCCCACAAATAAGAACGCCCTCAAAGCCTTCTTCTCCAGCTCAGTACCTGCAAACCTCCCCAGGATCGGGTGTCTTATGTATCCCATGCAATTTGGTTTCCCTTCATAACAGCATCTTAGGTCCACACATAATATGCAGAGAATGACCAGTGCCTCTGTAAGTACATCAGTCAACTAGTATATTTGTTTTACTCACTAATCTTCATAACATGAGTCATCTACTACATGAATATGCAATTGATTGATGTCTTTATAAAGACACTGGCAATTTCCTGCGTTATGTGTGGATCTAAGATACAGTTGAGAAGGGAAATTAAATCGTATGGGATGAAAAAAGAAATTATATCTGATTTATAATTCGTTATAAAGTTGTCTCTCTCCTTTAACTCTTCCCTTCTCTCCATTGTTCTACAAGACTATAATTACTTTCAGCGTTCAACTTTTATCCTTTTTCCCCCCTCACCACCTTTCCTCGTGCCTCAGCTTTGCTGCTTCTCTCATCAACATTGCTGCCTCACTCATCAACTTTGCTGCCCACCTGACCAACTCTACTGCCTCCCTCATCAACTTTGCTGCCTATTCAACTAACTTTGCTGCCTTCCAATCAGCCTTGCCAACTTTGCTGCCTCCCTCATCAATCTTGCCAGCTTTGCTGCCTCCCTCATCAACCATGCCAGCTTTACTGTCTCCCTCATTATGCTGATTACATGTATTTTCTTCACTCATTCTGATCATATTCTATCTACAGCTCTAGCACCGACACCTCCCACGCTGACGCTTCTGACACTAGCACCTTTCAAGCAGCTCGCCTCTAATGGTGACGTCTGCCACTTTGACACCATTCACACTTGCACTTCACCTTTACATCTGTGAGACATATCTCTCAATCTGATAACTCTAATAACACTCACACTGACATCTCTCATGATGACACATTTCACACTGATATCTCGCACTTTTTCCTCCCGCGCTGACACCTCTGAACCCAACGCCTCTCACTCCACAATCTGTCACAGTGAAATCTCCCACGAGTACACAGACAACTTTCGTGCTGATATCTCTCAAGCTGACGCCTGTCACATTGGCGCTTTTTAGACTGGAACCTCTTGTTACACTGACACCTACACACTGGCGAACCTCAAGCTGCCGCTCCTCACGCTGATATCTCTACCACTGATATATTAGTCAGCCAGCCCATATTGATGCTTCCCTTTAGTAGTAACAGCACTACATGTTTTTCTATCCCACAGTCATGTTCGCCACAGCAGCTGCTCTCACTTCACTCGTACCGCCTCACACTCACTTTTTCTTTCCCCCACCCTAGACCTTATCATAGTAATATCAAAAAATATTTGCCATTGTTCCATTCTAGTTTCATCATTATCTATTTTCAGTTCAAATTAGTTCGTTTCTATTTCAGTGATTCTAGCGTCTCGTGCCTCCGTCTACCCCTGCTTAGCAGACGGCCTCTCCCACTCCATCCACGTTACGCTTTAACCCCTCACCTTCTCCACGCTCGCCTATACCTACCCTAACTTATCCCTCACCATTTTACCCTAATTTTCCCATTCTCACTCTTCCCTCCCACTTCCCTGTCCCCATTCCTTCTTACAACGCCACGCCCACTCATCCCTACCCATTCCCTACACTCTCTACATCACAGCCCCTTAATCGTCCTACCCCAGACTCATAATTATCTTATAATCTAACTACACATCTTCCACTGTCAACTAACTTCCGTCATATTTCCAGTGTCTATCTTCCTACATAGTTCTACACTCACCACAAATAACCTCCCCACCCCCCGAAACACTCCTCCTCCTTCCCCTCCCCTCTCCCTCACTACTCCTCGTCCTCCCCCACCGCCACAACTCCAACCAACCTCCCTCCCCCCGACACCCCTACCCCTTGGCGGGTGGCGGCAGCCAGCCTGGGGCAAGAATCAATGGCGTACAGCAGAACCAAAGTGGAAACTCTGGTTGCTGCGATAGTGAGAGCCGCACGTCACTGCTGGCCAGCACGTCATCATCAGCACGTCACTACTAACACGTCATTATCAGCACATCACCACCTACATGTTGTCACCAGTACATCACCACCAGCGTGTCATAATTGGCACGTTATCAACACGTCACCATCAGGACGCCATCGCCAGCACGTCACCACCAACACGTCATTATCAGCATATCAGTCCTGCATGTCATCATCAGCATATCATCACTAACATATCATCTACATCTCAGTACCTTGCCGTCAACACCATCCTCTGTTCCTTAAGCTCTCATTTTCAGCGTAGCGTTCTCAGCACATCACCATCAGCAGATCTTCATCAACCAGTCATTACCAGAATGTTTGCACCAGAAACTGTTCACCAGCCCACCCTCACCATGTTGCCACGAGCACGTCATCGTCAGTACGGCCTCAGAAGCAAAGCATCACCACCACCACCACTCAGCTCGTCATCACCACTGAACATACCACTACCAATACGGTACAGTCAGTCAATATACCACTACCAGCATGTCACCCGCATGTCACTACCAGCACATCAATACAAGTTATACCTATGTATCCACCACACCTGGGCTGGCGTGGCGCGATTCGTAGTGGCTTGTCCAGGCCTCTTTTAAATATCTTCACTAAAGAGTCCATGGTGTCTCTAGAGGCTGCAGGCGATACATTAAACAATATCGGACCCCGGATGTTTACGCTGTATTCTCTTATGGAAAATATTGCACCATTCGATTTCAGTGGCAATATTTTACAGTGTTCCATTCCTGTCGTGCCAATATGGAACTATCTTCGAGTCCAGATTGGGAACCATTCGTTACGGGATTTCCCAAGTGTAAATTATGATGTATTTCTCCCGCTTCCGTTCTAGAGCGCACACCCTCAGTGTTTTCAGTCGTTCCCAGTTCTTCGGGTCTTTCTCAACACGGTCAGTCTGCCCTGTGCAAGATCTCCGCACAATTTCTATGTATTTTTACCCGTCTTGAAAGGTGATACTCGCACACAACAGTACGCTAGTCGGAGGAGTATGCATGGTACAAGCTCCTTGAAAAGCGTCATTACTGGCTTTACTTTCCTTCTCTTTGAGGTCCGCAAGATCCTCCTTCCCATCTCCTCTGGAAGAGACAGCTACGGTGTCTGCTATTTTTGCTGCGGTCATTAGATATCATAACCCTATGGTCTTTTTACGTTGCCTTTCCGAGAATCATCACCATTACACCGACCCAGGATAATGCTCGTTACCAGGTTGCCATCAGAACATCATCACCAACACAAACCACCAGTTTATCATCACCAACACCAACTACCACTTTATTATCACCAACACCAACTACCACTAAATCATAACCAGTTTATTATCAGCCACACTAACTACCACTTTATCATCACCAGCACCAATCACCACTTCATCATCACCAGTTTATCATAACCAACACTAACTACCAGTTTATTATCACCAACCACCACTTTATCATCATCAGTTTATCACCAACACTAACCACAAGTCTATCATCACCAACACTGACTACCAATTCATCATCACCAACACTAGGTTTATCATCGCCATCACTAACCACCTTATCATCACCAGCATGACGTAACCAACGTAGCGTCAACATCAACACGTCATCACTTGCATATCATCAAGAATACGTTATCACCTGTATGTAATCGCCAGTGTATCAACAACAACACGCCACTAACGGATCGTCATCACTAACACGTTTTCCCTCAACATAACATCACCACCACATCGGCGCGTCAACAGCAGCGCACCACCCCTGAGATAGATAGCAAACCCTTCAGTTCCATCATCTGTGCTTCCGTCCATCAGTCAAAATGCTCCGCTGGCTGGAACCAACGTCATCAATCCCACAAGCTTTCAGTAAGTTACAAACAACTGTCATCATCCCGATCCCCATACTTGTGAAATTATTGTTTTTAGATGAAATTACACTGCAAGTTCCGCTGACCGTCAGGGATCTGGTAATAAAAAGACCGTCCCTACCAACCTCTGTTTCATTGGCTTCCATGAATTCATCGATCACAACCTCGGAAGACGCAACACTTCTGTGGCTCTCACCATCGTTGAGTTCACCAAAGATTTCGACCTAGAATAGGGCAACGGTAATGTCCATTCTATGGGCGGCAGGCTGTTTCGAAGGATCATCTGTACCTTCCAGCCCCCGACAGCTAGCTCGCCATGTGCAACAATGGAACCATTGTGCTTCCTCATCCTTATAGAGGATAGCTTGCCGGATACAACAGCTCCATGATTGAAAAGTACGTCAGCCTGTTGAAAATAGCTCTCCAGAGCACCCTTGATGCCTCAGGGACTAAGCTACCACCAGCAGCGTCATCATCAACCATCAACCATCAGGCGTATTAACTTCGCTTCCAACCCTGTTCCACCCGCTACAGTCTTACTAGGATCCAACTCCCTCCTCTCCAAATTTTACCACTAATACCTTTATTCTCATTCTTCCCTCTTTCTCCCTGTCTCCATCCTTCTCACACGCCACGCCCACTCATCCCTCCCCATTCCATCCACCCTCTCCATCACAGCCGCAAATTACTCGGTGTCGTTTTAGACGATAAACTAAGCTAGAGGGGACACGTCACTACCACCAGCAAATCTTTCAGGGTTCGGCTCTACATTTTTCAGACTTAAGACACTTGGACTTCCTTTGTCTGAACTCAAGAACACCTGCAAAACTTCCGTTCTTCCTAAGTTCATTCATGGCTTCCTGACTTGGTCTTCCTCCTCGTCCTACACACAACGGGTACAACTAGAAAAGGCGCAGAAAAGGGCGTGCAAAAACCTCAGTCATTTCTACTCCGCTTCTCAAGAGGCACTCAAATCACTCGTCCTCCCGACCACTACATCATCCTCACCACCTAAGATCCCTCTTCCTCAAATTGCATTCAGTTCGAGGCCACAATCGCACTGAACCCATCTGAGTCCGTGTACACTGCTACAGGGACAGTTACATCCCAGCCACTGTGGACACCATCAGGGATCTGTCGTCTGACGCCCCTGTGTTTGTGTAAAGACTGCTGGTGGAATCCTAGCCTGCCTTTTCATAACCCCACTGGCTGTACTGTGTATACTTTGTATGATTTCAGCTCTTGACTCTACTTGCATTATCCTCTATTTTATAATTATTAATCATTATTATTATCATTATTATTACTACTGTTATTATTATATTATTGTTATTGTTATTAATATTATGTTATCATTATTATTACTATCATTATCATTATTATGATTATCATCATTATTACAGTAATCATACAACACCAGAACCCCTTTTATAGTGCTTGTCCAGGGGCTTGAGGATGCGCTCCATACAGGAGCTGGGAAATGAAGGAGAAAGGAAAGGAGGAGGGGATATCCCCAGCAGCTATAAAAGAGATTCTTGGGTTGTTTGATAATAATATTGGTAAAGATAATGATAATCTTACTGGTAATAACAGTTGTTACTCTATACAAGCATAACATGATGTAGATTACATTCATAATATCATTAGGCATAGAGACAAACTCCCCAAATTTACTTTGGGTAACAGATAACACCTGCAGCTACCTGAGATAGGAGGAGGTGTTGGGGAAAACTGCGAAGCCCTGGATAAACTAGATGTTAGGATGAAAAGGTAGGGAGGAGGAGGAAGCTGGATATTTGGCGGCGAAAGCAGTTGCGATACAGACAATAGGTAGATCATCCCTGGTAGACGGCTGAGACAGTAGGATAACAGACGTAAAGACGAAGCTTGAAAATACTTCCACCTTCCAACCTGCCAGGAGAACTTGTCACCGCATTACCGAACAGCCGACCCAATTCTCCGCTCACAGTGTACTGGATTATGAAGGACAGGATGATCATAACATCATCCAGCCACTCACGATAGGTTTAGCATCTGGATGATGAAGGACAGGATGATCGTAACATCATCTAGCCACTCACGATAGGTTTAGCGTACTGGATGATGAAGGACAGGATGATCGTAACATCATCCAGCCACTCACGATAGGTTTAGTGTACTGGATGATGGACAGGATGATCGTACCATCATCCAGCCACTCACGATAGGTTTACCGTACTGGATGATGAAGGAAAGGATGATCGTATCATCATCCAGCGTACTGGATGATGAAGGACAGGATGATCGTAGCATCCATCATCCAGGTCGGGGACTCTTATCATCAGACGTCAGGTCCAGGTGTTCTGTACGAAGGGTAGAAACAGGAAGAACTTAACCATCCAGTGGCTAAAAACACGTCTTAGATCTGCTACGATAAACCACATCCTGGCTATGCTCGACGACAGTGTCTCAAACAACCCCGAGGAGGTGATTTGTGTCGTTCAGGTGGGGACGAACGATGCAGTGAATGGGAGATGGGAAAAGAAAATACTAGCAAGGTATAGGGTACTGATTAAAGATTTCGAGGAAAGTCGTAGGAAGCTTATAATATCGGGATTGCGGCTACGGTATGTGGTCGGATCCTATACCTTCAGTAGAATGCTGGGGATCAACAGAAGAGTCGACGCTCTCTGTAGGGAGGAGGATAGTGTGTTTAGTATAGACCTGTGGGACCATTTTAGTCAGGATAGATCTTTGTACGCTGGGGATGGTCTTCACTTAAATGGAATAGGGAAAGCCCGTTTTGATAGAATATTGGATGAAAAGTATCAGGCCTTTTTTTTGATAAATTACTCAAAGCAAATTACGGTCTAGCTAATGAAGGAACTAGGAGGAAGGGTGAGGGTGTAGATGTGTGGTGGGAGGGGGGAATCTGAGTGTGGAAATAGGAGGAAGGTGGAGGGAGTAACTGTGTGTTTAGGGAGGTGAGGGAGGGAAATCTGTGTGTGAAGGGGATCTAAGGAACAAGTAGAAGATGGATGGTACCATGGCTGTTAGGATCCTCGGCGAGCAGCGGTAACCTCACAAGCAGAGGAATTAGCAGAGAAAGGTCCAGTAATGTCAGCTGGGGTCAACTCTGGCATTGTGGGAAGGAACAGAGTAAGGTGGCGAATCCAAAACAGGTGGAGAACCGTCTCTCTCTCCCGCTGCTGTACATGAACACATTAACAAT
>JAUUEG010653224.1:0-13331 GCA_032361445.1 Panulirus gracilis
ATACTGGGGTCGACGTGCTGTCAATGAACTGAATCAGGGCATGTGAAGCGACCAGATTAAACCACGGAGAGGTCCGTGGGCCATGGTTGTGCATATACATAACCAGGCCTTATGGTTTACCCCGGCCGCTTGGCATACCCTTGTTTAGTAAACTGAAGCACGTCGACCCCTGTATACCCCATTATATATAATCACCTCAACCACATACCCTATAGCATTATCATTTTTCCCGATTGGTTTACGCTACATGATGCTTTCCATTTTCAAGAAGCAAGTCAAACTAATATACAGTACTGTCTCATAGATTTGTTCTTCATGCTGGTAGAGAATATTTTGCAGAATCTTCTCAGAATTTATACTTCCAACCTTTATTTCCTCCAAGCGGGTCCTATCATACGCAATCCATCTCCCTAGAGTTAAAATCACCTATAACGAGGATCTTCCAACGCACTACAAAGTTACTCTTACTGCTTCCTACACTATCATAATCATAACCAGTATTTCCTTAAAAAACCTGCTCCGGCTCCTCGCATCTTTTTGAAAGTGTCCACTAACACAACAGTGAGGAAGGTCTTCTTCCATCGTAATCCTCCACATTCTATACTGCCTGAATGGACCAAATGACACTGTAACTCTTGAAATGTTAGGTTCTTCCTTATCAAGAGGGCTCTTCTCCCTCTTTTAAGTTCGTATAATGTGATCACAATCGATATATGAATCATGGCAGACACGAAAATAACAACAGCAACGTTATGTTTCTGATGATATCCTAAACTTAATTACAATGGTCGTATTTGTCATCAAGATTACAAAAAAGAAAAGCGTTTCAAAGAAAGTGGATATTTCAAAATGAACAAATCAATCAACAACTATGAGAAAAAGAAGGCTAAAAAAAAGTACCATTCAAAGTTACAGTATGGTCTGGATGACGTAACGGGATGAAGACAAGAGTATGAGGAAAAGGTATGGTATATAAAAAGTACTTTGCATATTGTGATAATAGTACTTTCTTCAAAGCATTTAATTTCCTGCAAAAGCATTCCGAGTATCAATAATGTTAACTTTTTTCCAACATTCAAAAAACTGTGCGACAATTAATTCTTTATGAAAATATGGACGTGGTACAACGTTTATATTCTATTACGTCCCATTTTCTTTCAATCCCTCAAGCATTTTCCTGTTTACTTTCTAATATCCGGTTTCTTCGAAACATTTTCTTGGCTGCATTAAGCTGATTACATAGATATCTATTCTTATTACGGTCGATGAAATCATTATCTACAACACTGTCCCTACGTACTGCCAACCACAATCACAATCATTCCCCTGATGGTAATCATACTATACAAACTCATATCAAAACAACAAAATGAATAAGGTCGACTTATGCAGGCAGAGCGGCCGGAGCACCAGCGGGAGGGGGGAGCACATTGGAACATCGATTTCCCACTTTAACACTGTGTTGCTCCCTCATTTGTCATTCCTTTACAATATTCTGTCGGAGGGTCGCACCTCCCAGGGATAAAGGATTCAGATCAAAGCGTGTATCCTGTCCTGGTGTGTGTCGAGCTCAAGTTGCATAATATTAGTATGACCTACTGTGTGTAACACTGGTGGAAGAGGTGTCTCCCATCATGTCCTGCTGCTGTACTCAGGATATGATCACATGATGATACAACCCGAGAATGAGGTGTGCACGTGGGCTTAAGGTATAGTTTCGAGGGTTAATATTTTCAGCGTGGCACAAACGCTCTGCAGGTAAAAATTACTAGTAGTACCATGAAAGGACATCGTGAATAACAGGACCAGCCCGGCGGATGCATATTCTTGTACACATACACAAAAAAAAAAGAAAGGCCAACACACTCGGTGGCCAACACTCTCACCGATACCTTAGCACGCTCAGGATTTCAGTCATGGTTCATATCAGGTATATATCTTAATGGATATCAGATGATCTGATCGACTTAAGAAATAGAAACTATATCTTTGTTTCAATGAAATGTTATCTGTATAACTTGGGCAAACTGGAAGCTTTAGAAATATAACAAAAATGAGCTTTATGTTTTTCCGGTATCTCATATAAAATGGTGGATATGACAAAACAAGAAAACAAGGGGACCGATTGTTTTTATACACGAGTAAAGCAACAAAATGACGTACAGACAGCGTGTGTAAGGCAAAATAGCAGAGGGCGATTGCTGCATGTACACAGTGGGTGGAGGCCCGCGCCCTCCACCCACCAGGCTTGGCTCCCCACCTCATCCAACACTACTGTCACCACATACCATCACATCATCACTAACACTATTGTTAACAATACTAACTACTCCACAAAAAAACTACCGCCACCAGCGACATTAACACTAATTCTGCCACCAACTACAATAACTCCTTCATTACTTTACTTCCATCCCTCAACATTACAGCTAGCAACGCTAACCCAAGAAACATGATCATTGCACTCTCTCTCTCTCTCTTTCTCCTACCAACAGTACTACTAAGACTTACAGTGCCCCGCTTAACACAACTGTCACAAAACAAAATATCTGACACCAGTAAAAAAAAAAAGAAAGCTAATGACACTGTCACTAACAAGAATTACCGTCACTAATACCACCAACAGCAACAATGGCCCTCCTTATACAGCCATCAACACAACTGTAATTTAAAGTGCCATTATCGACACAACCAGTACTTTATACTCTCATCAATACAGCCATTAATTATACTCCCATCATGAACACATTCATCAACAACAATACTGTCGGCGACATTGTTGCTCTCATAAAAAAATTCCCCCCAGAAACACCATCGTCATCGATTCTCCAGCAAATACCACGATAATAAGACCAACAAACACCCTGCTACCTGCCCACAGTGCACTGGAAACACCCACAAGACATGTTTTTGCCCGTAGGTTTCTAGTACCGCCTCAAAACCAACACACAGTCGTGACTAATCCAACAGAAAGTACTGATATGAATACATGAAGACCATCAACACACGCCAGGACAACCATACACGCCAAAAACAAAGTGTGCAGACTATATCATTCCCAATCATCGTCATCACCAACGCGGCTATCAACAGCGTCATCACCAACACACAACAGCGCCTTCGACATAAGCATCAACACAGTCATAATGTACACAACGTCAGCACACAACAACACTACTCCCACCACTAGCACACTGACAACATCAATACACACAAACATCTACCGCCAAGACGCAATACCACCAAGACCGTAATGTCATCAGCAGTAAGATGTCAGCGCCATTAAAAATTTTTGAAAAAGCACTATTATAGTGACCAACAATCAAACAAACCTGATAAAATACCATCACGAGAACAATTACCAACAATAACGTACATCACCACAAACAAACTCGTCAGAATCATTGTGTCAATTAAAGATAAGCTAATCTCTAATCCGGTTAAGGGATTCAGAGGTAAAAATAGCCTAGGACGATGCAAGGATATGCGAGGAAGATCATAACTGCAAAATTCTTTTCTCATTAGATGACTCCATAGCCCCATCGCTAGTGAGATGGATGAGGATGAGGCTTTAGAAAACACTGACACATATGTAGAAAAGATATAAACAAAATGATAAAAAGTCTTGACCCATACAAGCCTCTTGGTCATGATGAAATTTCACCAGATGTGCTGAAGATGTGTGCATATACAGCAAACAGACCTCTTGAAATACTGTTCAAGATGTCGTTGGAGAAAGGCAAAGTGCCAATGGAATGCAAAACGCAAAGGGCAAATGTAATCTATAAGAACAGAAACTGGGAAGAGGCAGTGAACTACAGACCAGTCTCCTTGACAAGTGTGGTCTGTAAGGTACTGGAAAAGTTAATCAGAAAGCAAATGAAGGATATCTTACAGAGGAGAAATTACCTAAGTGAGAGGCAACACGGTTTTAGGGAAAGGTCGTCATGGGCAACGAACCTCTTAGATTTCTATGAGAATGAGTTCTGCCTTAAAGAAAAAGGAAGATTTGGTATATTGTTTGTAACTTGACCGCCGGAGAGAATTTGACACTGTATCGTATGGTAGGCTGATTAAGAACTGGAATGTCAAGCAGGAGTAAGGAGGAGACTCCTCTGATAGGCAAAAGATTGTCTTTGTGGAAGGGAACAAAGGACACATGTCAGAGGACACATGTCATTATTCAAATGGGTCTAGGTCATCATTGGAGTGCCACAGGGTTCTTTTTTGGAACCGTCACTCTTATCAATCTATGTGAATGACTTGCTTGGAGGTGTGCACTCCTATCTAAATGTTTGCTGATGATAAGTAGGTCATAAGGGAAGTGAAAGGCGAGCAGGACTGCATATACTTACGAAACAGACTCCGAAGTTGGTCTGATAAATGGGTAATGAATTGTAAAGCCTATACCATGTAACTTATGTTACTAACTCACAATGTGGAACTTGATTAAATGAATCACAAATAAAATAGATGGTTTCAATTGTTTTCCTTTAATACTAGATTACGATTATATATATATATAAAAAAAAAAGCACATTTGTCACACGAGCGATTTCGACGAAAATGCCGAGTCGTTTGAGCAGTTCAAGAGAAGGTCCTAACTGGTTTGAAATTTCATACCGAACGATGGTTTCCATAAATTATGCAACTACAAGACGTTAAGTTAAACGCTCGATAATTTCCGGGCATTGGCTTATTAAATTACTTGCTTTGAAGACATATGGTACACTGCTCGAGAAAAATGTTCCTGTGGAAGTTCAACAGAGGAGGGAAGAAAGTAAGATGTATAAGCAGAATGTTAAGAGGCTGATAGAGGTAAGCAAAGAAAGAGTGAAGATGATTTTGTTAAAAATTTTATGAAAAAGTTTTAGTGAAATAGATAAATGTAGTGGAAGGAGTTAAAAAAGGAAAGAGGTGGATCCACGAGTGAAAATGTAAATGTGAGAAGGAAAGAAGGGGAGTTGCTAATTCAGAGAGAGGAAGTGACAGGAAGATGAGAAGAGTATTTTGGATGAATGATGACCGTGGGAGAAGGTTGGGCAGCAGTTATTACAGGCATGAGTATGGATGACTGGAGGAAAAGGATACAAGTGCACGGACCTATAACATCAAGGGAGTTGAAAAAAAAAAGGGTGATGATTAGGTTGAAGGTAGAAAAGACAACTGGAGTGGATGGGACTACAGCTGAAATGTTGAAGTATGGAGGAGAATAAGTGATAAAAGGATGCACCTGATGTGTAATTTAGCATGGAAGAATAAGGTTGTGCCTGAGGATTGGGCGAAACATATTACTGTTACTTCATTCAAAGGGAAAAGGTAATAAGGACTTATACGGGAACAGGAGAATAATTACAATGCCTGGCAAAATCAACAAACGGTAACAGTGACGAAGACGACGACGGGTTGGAAAAAGTTTGTGTGTGTGTGTGCACAGCAAATACCATACTGTGAAATTTCTCCAACTGAAGTAATGTGGAGAGACCTGCTTAAAACAAAAAATACTCAGGCATATTTCAAGCATATTTTCTATGGGATGAAAACAGATCCATCTCAACATGCTGTCTGCTGGGATTCAGGATAGATAAGACACAACCAATACGTCCACGTTGCAAACATATAAGAGGTTTACTCACACATACGGTTCTTACATGCGACCAGGCAAGACGGTGCAATCACAGTTACATCGAAGAGCCGGCTGGGGTGATGACGTCAGAGAGCTTACATGAGGCACAAGGACGCTATTCGCTCCCCAGTAACACAACCACCTCTTACAGCTGATGAAGTTGCCATGCTTATCTGTATATACATTCACCGTGCTTGTTTGATTCTTGTTGTATGTCAATACATTTCAGGCAGGTGGAATGCTAGGTATTAAATTTCATCATGTGGTTGTGCTTACTTTTTGTATGATTTTCACACAATGCTGGAAATTGAAAGTGCAGACGTCTCCCGAATAAATCAATACAGCTTCCATAAGCTTATCTCATGAACAAAAACTAGTGATTATGATTCACTTCCGACTACATTGTGTTTCTCTTAAATAACTTTAATGTACGAAAGCCTCATCAACACTGTTCTAAAAAAAACAGAATTGCCAGTGCTGGGTCCCACAGGAGTGTAAGTTTGTCTGGGCAAGAACAACCAATGAAGATGATACACACATCACAACCGTGTGTGTGGAAACGGGTAAGTGTGCGTCCGTGACGCGTCAGGTGGTGGTGGTGGTGGAGGTCCCCCCTCACCCCACACACACACACCACCTCTCTCCTCTATCTTGAAACAGGATCCACGTAGTTTACAACGTGCCTCGTACACCATCGTGAGCATGTAATTTTTGTTACAGGGACGTCCTCTATCATCACTGACCGACTCGCGCCGTTATTTTCACATGCAAAAGCACACGCCATATCATTCCTATCCCTCTGCATGAAACACTCCCTCCTCACGCATCACACACCTCGCAAACAAGTCAACCACCTCACATTAGACGTCAAACTCCACGTGAACACAGCATACTTCACCTGCGCAAGGCAAACTTTTCGCGAACACAGTAGACACCAGTGGCACATGTCAAACTCTATGTTGTTCAGTCCCATGTGGTCATGTCACTCTGCATGTAGGTCAGGAGATACATAAAATCACCCTGCTTCCTCCCTCATACATGCCATACATAACGTGTGGGAGTCGACTAACTTACACATTCTCCCTCATGCACAACACACACCCCTCTCGAACACGTTGAATACCACACATAGATAAACCCAATGTGTGTGGGTTGAACCACTAATGTTCAAGTTAAACCAGAGCAGACATTAAGCCAAACATCTTATGACAGGCTCAAGTAAGTAATGTAATATCCAAACGTGCACCCCTCAGAAGAAACTTCATGCTGTACATGTACACGTAAAATCACAGGTGCACATATGTACAGCCACGTGCAAACGTATTTGTTAAGCCCCATGAATCCACGCCAGATACCTCCAAGGCACCTAGATAGATAGATAATATATAATATAAATGACAATATTGAAGAAAAATTTTCAAAAGCGACAGAAAACGCACCAAAAATTCTGTAATTAATTCAATGATCTTCGCAAAATGTTGCATTAAATATTTCAAAACAAAGAATTTTCTGAAATATGGGTTAAAGGTCATTGTGTGAAAGAACAAGTTCTTTCTAATAACGTGAACTGGCTAAAGGGAAAATAGAACCCAAATTCAAACTCGTGACAATAAACGAATATGTCACTGGAGATTACACTGCAAGTGACAGTGACATGATCATACGTGAAGATGAATGACAATGAACAGCAAATGATCCAACAGAAAATGATGTGCCATCGTGTATGGGAGGGACAGCATCACATATTCTTACGGCTAATGAGACAGGCAAGAGAAGGAGAACCAGGTATCTGAGAGGGAAGAGAACTAGACTTGAATAACTGTTGACCAACTGGTCACTGCTGACAACACAAATGAACTCACGACACGAAGGAAAAGTTGATGCCGCAAAACTGTGCAATCAAGCATCACTGAGCACTACAACCTGGGAGCTTCGAACCCATTCGGCACTGCATTTGACGCCTTTAGAAGCAACAGATATTACGATCACCATCAATGTCGGGAGAGAAATATTGACTCACTTTCAGAGGAGACTCACCTGTAAGGGCAGCGTCATGTGTGTACCCTCCATGGATGAATGTGCTGCAGGACCCAGTGTTACGCGGATGACATCCAGGTAAATGTGGTTAATGCAGGTATTCCCCTTCACGGCCAAACTGCAAGACGCCTCCTAATCTCTCGTAATACTGCATCTGGCATATGTATGTCAACCTGTGGGGAAGGGTGAGGATGAGTACGAAAAAAAAAAAAACAGTGGTCAAAGTTAACAAAATATGGTTTTGATGGCAGTGGAGATCGAGCCAACAATGATACGAAATACAGTTAAGAACTTCATGAGCGAAATTTGCAAAAGTCAAATTCTATCGACATGTATTTATCTTATACGACTTACTCTCAAAGAGTGTAGTAAGGTACTTTAGCAGGACCCAGCTGTACCATCAACTGTTTACTGTCGGCCAGACAGAAGTGAGGGAAGCTAGTGAAAGTCTTCTACCCAGTGTATGTGACGGAGTTGAAGTCCGCCAAGAGATCATGCTGAAGCCCACACGACCCTATATTTCCCCTTACTTTCCCGAGCGGTGATGATGTGTAGCTTCGCACTGGCTACAAAGTGACGTCAAAACAGCTTCCTCCTTAAATTATTCTAAATCTAGTCTTCCAGGGCTTTCTGCTGCACCGCAGTCGAGAGGAACTACATATAAGAGATGAAGCGGAGACTTACGAAGAACTTACAAATCATAGGGGCAGCCAGGAGCCTGACAGCATCATGTGGAGGCTGTGAGCAGTCAGGAGAGAGCGGCTGCAGAAGGTAGGTGGCGAAGGCAAGAGCGATGATCGTATTTGCGCTGGGTTTCCGGATGAGGATTTCCGTCAGGAGGCTCAGGAAGGCAGGGAGGCGTCCGAAGGCCTCCAGAATGTACACGTAGTAACCTCCTCCAGTCTTAGGGATCATCACGCCTGTAGAACAAGATACTCTTACCTCATCAGTCTTCACTTTCTCCTCCTCACCCAACACTCATTACTCATTACTCAGTCATCAGCACTCTCCACTCTCCACCCACCACATCACTCTCCACCCATCACATCACTCTCCACCCACCACATCACTCTCCACCCACCACATCATTTTCCACCTATGACTAGAATCCGGGGTGCAGTGAAGACGAGGGTGTAGTGAAGAATTCATTGTGAACATAAGGGTGCACTATAGTGATGATATGGGTGTGGTGAAGATGAGGGTGTAATGAAGATGTAATTTAGTAAGGAAGCAGGTGTAGTAAAGATGACCTCTACCCCGACCCCACCCATATAGAAAAAAGAAATAATGATCCAAGTTAGGTTCGCGTCCGGCCGAAGTTAGCAATAACAGGTTTGAACTATGAGATTTAATTAGTTATGTCATATGTAAAACGATAGACAAAAGTCGAGTCGCGGTTTTATCCGAAGCTGAAATGTAACTCGTGAACCATAAGTATCAGAGCCCCACCACAGTTACATACTCCTGGTTGGCAAGCCTGAATTCCTGAAGCTTCGTAACTGCTTCTGATCAGCAGCAGTTCGCTTGGTCATCACAGCTTCCACCTGAGCACTGAACACAATACACCCTAGTATGAAGACAGCAAAGCATCATGCATCCAGCAAGCAGGGAGATGAGAGGTGACATGATCTCCCTTTACAGGGCACAAACATGTGTAGAACCGTCACCGTTCTGGTCGCCGTCGTGTTACACCACCATAACAAGGGCAAGAAATAGCTCCAACGATGGAAGAGTGACCCTACGAGCAGCGTTTGGTCGTGTAGGACGCGTTCTAGCTAGAATGCAGCACACGAAGAGGTGCGCGAAGACTTCGGTCGTCTGGTTTATTCGATCGAACCCCATCTGTGAGACCTACCTTGACGAAGAGAGACGAACAGGATCGATTACCCCTTGCAAGACGGTATGACGAGATGCCACGGGAGTTACGGCAGCGTGTCATGTTTCGTGACGAGCAGGTGTTTCCCTCAGTTTACGACCACGTTGTGTACAGAGTTAAACACAAGGCAAGCTAGCGCATCATTATAACAACTCATTGTTTAGCATTGTCGATTTTCTCTTACGTGTTCCTGCTTCATGCAAAGCATCAAGTTCCTGACATAATCAATGGAAATTATCATTATACTGTCTTAGTTGACAGGAGGTTATCTTTTGTCAGTCCTTTCATCACCACAACTACGGCATTAACCTCTCCAGCCTTCCTTTATATTCATCCTAACGTCACCTATTCTTATATGCAGATATGACGCGGAAAATGTTGCTTCGTGAAGGAGGAGTGGCCACATCACGGACGGAGTCTGAAGCTTGACGACGTGGGGTTGTGCAGGGTAGCTGGCCGAGACATACCGTCGTCTCACAGCTGAAAAATATGTTGAAATCTTGGAAGATCTGATACCATTTACGAAAGCGGTACTCGCGGAGGGAGAAAGATTTCACATTCCTTTGGCTCAAGACAACAGCCCTATCCACAATGCACGGATTGCAAGGGACTGGTTCGTGGCGAGCCCTGAGGGAACACTCCTTGACTAGCTTGCAAGATCTTCGGACCTCAATCCGATAACCTCTGGGGCCCCAAGTGGATAAACAGTGGCTAGGATGCGACGACCGGACTCGGGAGAGAATTGTTCGGCTCTGTTATGGAGTTATGAGAGAGGCGTTACTCAGCATCTCGTCGAGTCGATGTGAGGAAGGCTCTGAGATGCCACTGCAGCGAACGGTGGCTATACCAAGTATGAACGTAGTTTCATGATGGTGTGTTCGATGGTGATACGTGGTGTTAGCGTGGGGATAGCGAGACGTGGTGGTGGTAATGATGTGTGTTGTGTGGTTAGTAAATTAAGTGTGGAGGTGCTTATATGTAAATCATATTACAATACAGGAATGGTTTATGTTTTGTTTCATTTCTCCCATTTCAGGAAGGAGGGAGCGTGATTGGCTTGGTGGTGAGGCTCAGAAATCCTTGGTCAGAGGTTCGAAGTTTCGAAAAGTCTGGGTGGACATGTGTGGTCTGAGGTTCGTGGCTCCACCAAGCCTGGTCTCCAGTGACCTAAAATGACCCCAATGTTTCCTATTAACCATATATCTGTATGTGGCTTTGTATCATGGATAGTAGCTGACAACATTGCCCCGGCAGATAAAAAAGATAAAAGTCTGCAGTGCAACTATAAACCAAACATCTGCCCTCCATTACCTGCTCTATGATAGCTTATAAGCAAATAAGGGGAAAGCTGAAAAAAAAAATCATACTAAATCCCAGTGTATCAGAGATGTCTTGGTAAGTTGATTTTTATATAGGGAGTGCTGTGCGATTCGATTCGCAATTCGAAAACATAATCCGGTTATCATAATAGCTGTGTCCCTGTAGATAATAAAAGTTGCAAATTTCTTTTGAAATCATTGGCACATAATACGACAATTAAGCACAGTTCACAATATTCAACGTATGAAAAGGACGAAAAGCTTATTTAAGGATTGAACAATACACCACACAGAGAACTTATCTCGAAACTGTTATATAATGAAGAGCAATCATGCAAACGTGGGAGTAAATAGTAGAACTGAGATAGGGAAATGTGAAATATCAAATGAAAGCAGCAGTCTGGAAGACGTAATGGACTGGTTTGTTTCGCTTACTTATCAGAGATATCCACAATCTCGTCACCTGCAGTTCATGGCAACTCATGTCAGGGCTGCCAACCGTCCGTGTGACAAACGACGGGACGCACCAAACGTTTACCCGTTCGGTAGATGTTTTCACCAAATTTCACGATACTACTTTTGACCTTCATTATAAGCTGATTTGAAAAAACCACAGTAAAACTGGCACCTACTGGTCCTGAGTCTGGTATGTAACAAGACAACCTCAGTCAGCGAATGTCCTGGGGAAACTCTGGTCGACGACATCCATCCTATTACACCAGTTCCAAGCCAATCGGGTCAAGTAGGCAAGTGTTCCCCTGGTCCTATTACAAACACACCGCAATCTTCACTTAATTCTTTCCCTTCTTTCACATGATTCCCATCAACGCTTATTTGCATACCGGATAACTGACAACTGAGATTCTGTGTAGCGACAGGTTGCAATCATTATGACATGGTTTTCTACCGATTTACACGAAACACAAACTCAACGTCGATTGGGCGCTGCTGGTCATTGTGGTATCACCAATATTTCATAATAATGATGTCATGTTACTTTATTCTTGATGCAATATTCTCTACAACTGCACTTTTGATTAACCGATATAACCTCAAGTACTACGTTTGATTCGTTATCAACGTCCGTAATACTTCTGATGCATCAGCGGTTGTGTGGTTCAAAGGTAATATATTCAACTTGTATACTCGTGTCACTATGGATGTGAGCACTGCTCCGGTGTCGTTTCTATACAAACGATATCAAACGAAGTCTTGATAAATCATGGTTAGCGTCTCTACGACGCTGTATCGATTAGCCGAGCCCGCACAATAAATGTCGCTCATCCTAGCCCGCACAATAAATGTCGCTCATCCTAGCCCGCACAATAAATGTCGCTTATTCTAGCCCGCACATTAAATGTCGCTTATCCTAGCCCACACGATAAATGTCGCTTAGCCTACCCCGCACAGTAAATGTCACTAAGCCTAGCTCGCACAGTAAATGTCGCTTAGCCTAGACCGCACAGTAAATGTCGCTTACCCTAGCTTGCACTGCAAATATCGCTCAGCCTAGCCCGCACAGTGAATGTCGCTTAGCCTAGCCCGCACATTAAATGCCGCTTAGCCTAGCTAGCACAGTAAATGTCGCTTAGCCTAGCTCGCACAAGAAATGTCGCTTACCGTAGCCCGCACAGTAAATTGTCGCTTAGCATTGCTCGCACAGTAAATGTCGCTTAGCTTTGCTCACACAGTAAATGTCGCTTAGCCTAGCTCTCATAGTAAATGTCATTTAGCCTATCCCGCACAGTAAATGTCACTTAGCCAAGCTCGCACTGTAAATGTCGCTTAGCCTAGCTCGCTCAGTAAATGTCGCGTAGCCTAGCCCGCACAGTAAATGTCGCTTAGCCTAGCTCGCACAGTAAATGTCGCTTAGCCTAACCCGCACAGTAAATGTGGCTTAGCCTATCCCGCACAGTACATGTCGCTTAGCCTAGCCCGCAAGTAAATGTCGCTTGGCCTAGTCGGCACAGTAAATGTCGCTTAGCTTAGTTTCCACGCACACTTATTCGAAATCTGGCTTATCCTCTCCCTCTCTTGTATCTCATGAGATACTCAACGTTTTCAGAGGAAAGCGGGATAGCCTTCATGTACTGTGACTGCTTTCTCACGTTATGCCTTTTTTCCTTAAACTTCTTTTTAGTCTTCCCTCTTCCTGCTTAGGTGTTGCACTCAACGTTGTTGACAGTCTGAACGTACGGCGTACGATACCCTGGCGTAAGAGGAGTCTCTATGTACCATACAAGTTAAAACCTGTCTGACATGATGTACACCAGTTCACCTTAAACACAGCCTTTGACTCCATATGAATTTCGTATTTAATCCCATTCAAGTGTTAATGTGAAGACATTCTCACTTCAGTTATAAGTAGATGAACCGTTTTCGCTCATCAATTATTTATTTTTTTTTTTTATTAACCTATGTCGCTTGTGTCCCGCGTTAGCGAGGTAGCGCAGGGAAACAGACGAAAAGATGG
>JAUUEG010653334.1:0-13330 GCA_032361445.1 Panulirus gracilis
TTGGGTCATTCTTTCGTTTGTTTCCTTGCGCTACCTTGCTAAGGTGGGAGACAGCGAAAAAGTATAATAAAATATAAAAATGTGTGTGTGCGTATATGAGTGGATAAACTATCCTTCATCTGTTTCTCAGCGCTACCTTGCTGACACAAGAAACCCCGATTAAGTATAAAAAATAAAAATATATACTATTTTTAATTATACATAATCGCTGTTTCCCATGTCAGCGAGGTAGCACCAGAAAACTGAAGAAGAATGGTCTATCCACTCACATACACATGTATATATATACATAAATGCCCACTTACACATATATACAAATTCTTATCAACATATACATACATATACATACACATACACAGACATACACATACACATATGTACATATTCATACTTGCTTGCCTTCATCCATTCCTGCCATTACCCTTCCCCAGAGGAAAACAGCACTGCTATCCCCTGCTTCAGCAAGGTAGTGCAAGAAAAGACAAAAAAGGCCACATTCGTTTACAGGCAGTCTCAAGCTGTCATGTGTAATGCACTGAAATTCAATTCACTTCATCAGTACTATTACAAAATAAAGTCAAAGAATTTTAAAAAACACAGCTGTTGGCTCTACTTTATTGGAATGCACTGTTGTCAAAACATTATAAACTTTAGATCACTTCTTTAAGAGAAGCCCCCTTCTCAGAGACCATATGAGATGTCTGAAGGCTTAGCTTCATAGAAGTCCCCCACTTACTGCCCCTTTCCCTTCCATTGGGTCACACATGTGATACAAAGAAAATCTTAAATTTATTAACTTTCCATAATCTAGAATCCTATAATAGTACAAACAACTACTACTGACGGCTTTCTAAATTTGAATCTAAAAGAGCACTCACGTGATGTAGTAGATGTTGATCCTCCAGCTGTGGTTCCAAAACTAAAACCTGCAATGTTTTTCTGTCTTAGAATTACTGGTGCATAGTACATGAGGCAGCAAAGAGAATATAAAGTAAAAAATCAAACTATATGTGAAAAGAACAATCTACACAGTAGTACACCTTAATGACCCCATCAATTCTTTTACATATATGTAACAATTACAAGGGAATAAGTCTATTAAGTATATCAGGAAAAGTGCATGCAGTATAGATAACCATGGAAAAGTATTTAGCAAAAGGTAAGAAGTTACATGCAGCTTTTATGGATCTGGAGAAAGTATAACAGAGTTGAGTGAAATGCTTTGTGGGATGTGTTAAGGATATATGGTATAGGGGAACAACTGTTGGATGGTGTAAAAGCCTTCTATAGAGGAGCAAAGGCATATGCAAGAGTGGACGGAGAGCTGACCGAAAGTTCTGGGATAAATGTAGGTGTGAGGTTGGGCTGTATGATAGTCACCATGGTTTTTTAATGTACATGTGGATGGAGTGATAAGAGAAATGAAAACTATAGAAAAGAAATGCAGAGATGGAGTATGATGGTGAGATATGGTGGATAGTGGCAAGCCAATTTACGGATGATACTGTGTTGTCTGCGAAGAGCGGAGGGGAGTTGCAGAAGGTTGTAAGTGTGTATTATAGCTTGTGTAAGTGGAGGAGAGTGAAGTTAAATGCAAGTAAAAGTAAAGTAATGGTGTTTGATATGAAATGGAGTGAAAACCATATAAAAGGAAAGAAGAAAGTGTACTAAATTGTGTTGTGGGAAAATGACTGGAAGAAGTGAGGGAACTGAGGTATCTGGGAGTTGTCTTGGGTAACTGTGGTGATGTGGAAGGAGAGATAAGGGAGAGGGCAGCACAGGGTAGAAGAGTCATTAGATCCCATAACAGAATAATGAAGGGTAGAGGTTTAAGTATGGAAGTGAAGAGAGGATTAAGAGACAGCATAGTCCTCTCAACCCTGAACTATGCAGCTGAAACATGGATGTAGAATGAGGCACAGAGGTCAAGAATCCAAGCTGTGGAAATGGATTATTTGAGGAGAGCATGTGATGTGACTAGATGGAATGAAGTAAGAAATGAAAGGGTGTATGAGAGATGTGGTATGGCAAGGAATGCAAAGGGAATGAATTGTGGATTGGTAGAATGGGTGAAACGTAATACTTTAAGGTGGTATGGGCATGTAGAGAGACTGCATGGCTGGGAGTTTACAAGGAGAGTGTATGGGGGTTGGTTTGAGGGGAAGACCACCTGTAACATGGGCAAATAGGATGGATGAATAATGGAGGGAGAGAAACAGAGGGAGAATGCATGGAATAGTTTATGTGAGGGAGGCATTAAGGACAGGGATAAGTGGAAACTCATTTGCTGTGACCACCCCTTGATAGGAGTTCCCAGAGGGAACGGGCATCAGAGATATAGATAGACAGATAGATATACAGTAAACCCTCAGTTTAAAGGAGCGATAGGAATGCCATATGTGGGGGACAATGAGACATTCCTTGTACCAATCACAATACATGCCCTTTTTTAGTCTCAAACATGAGGCCAAACATAAGAAATGATACTGGCCTCCCTCTACAAAATGAAAGAGGAACTGAAAGCACTTTGCTGAGCTCAACAGAACAGAACATATTTATCCCATAACAACACAGAAACAAGTCATGTAACATCATATATATATGCCAACATACAGAAACTATAATTCAGAACAAACAATTTACCCTTTATAATTTGCATGGTGATTGGGTCGTATGCAGTATTTGTGGTTTTCATTGAAATCACACACTAAAGACCATATGAATAGTGAGGCCTGGATCCTAAATTACGATGTACACATGCAACAGGACTAGAAAATCATTGCAGTAATGTATAGACTGCCAGATGCAAAACAATAAGAACTTATGGAACAAGTAAAGAACATAGAATCATAACTAGAACTCCTCAGAAACCCAGTCCTAAATGTACTCATCTTAGGGAACTTTAACTTACTACACGTGAAATGGAGACAGGTTGAGAACAACATTGTTACTGAAAGTACCAACACCACTGGGACCTTGGAAGAACAGCTACAAGAAAGAGCGCTATTCAAATTGTGTGATAGGTTCTCCTTCGGTCAGGAAATAACAAAACAAGCAGAAGAAATATGTCTAGCCTTAACCTTCACAGATAATGTGGACATAATATGTGATATCAGTCTCAAGCACCCTATACTCTAATCACACTCTGAATGAAGTAAGCACAAGTTTGGATACTGAACTGCCTAGGCAAAACACATAACCATGGAGGTGTATTCAGCAATTTCAGTTTTGATAGGAAACATAAAATGGGAAGATGAAATTAAAGAAATAGCAACACAATGGAAAATTCTGCTGAATACCAAAGCAGAGGAGGAATGTGCTAAAGACATGATCACTCTGCTATTTCAACATGCAACAGACACATACCTGCAAGAAGAAAGCACAAAAGGTTTAAGGTAGAACCAGGAAGATGAACATTATACAGCATGTGAAAAAGAATTATGGATCCTCTGAAAAAAAAAACATAGCTCACCCAGCAAAGGAAAGAAAACCTGTTAAGTGAAAATGATGTATATCATACTCAAAATATCATTTAAGACAAGGAAAGGAAGAAAAACCTCTGATGAAATATGAAATATGTGTAACCCAAAATACTTTTGCTCTTGCAAAATGCAAATCTAGACCCAAAAACAATATTTGGCCCCTCTATAAACAGAAAAGGGTACCTTTTCAGAAGATTGCCTGGAGATGAGTAAGATCGAAAAAAAGAAATTATGAATTAGCATTAGAGCCAAAAATCGCCTTGAAGATAAATGACCCAACAGACTTTTCTCAAAACAGTAACTCTCCTCTGTTACATGTGGAGATTACCACCCCACCACAGGAATTTGAGCAGGCCATTGCGAGTATACCCATGCACTCTGCTCCAGGACTAGATTTTTGAAGCTTTGTCTTCTTAAGAAAATGCAAAACATCTCGCATGGATATTAATTATTCTCATATCTGAGAGCTTGAGATTGACTTACATGACCTCACCCAATGAAAATGAACACAAAGCAATCCTGGAAACTCAACCTTTATCAGTAAATTTCCACATTACCAAAGTTTTCAGGAGTGACCTGAGAGACGAACTGATTGAAGTTATGGAATCGAACAACTTGCATAACTCCCAAAATCCTTCATGGACCACTCCCCTGTGGAATCTACCATTATCTTTGGCACTGTACTATTGCCACAAGAAATAATGTGGCTCACTTTTGGTGCTTGATCTCTGCATTTATGATTATTTGTTTTAGAAGGAAAACATCCTCCTTAACCTTCCTCCATCTGTCCACCATTCCCCAAGGATCAACATGTTGACTTCATTATACCACGGCCATATATGGTATGTTAGCTTACTTTTTTCCATATACTTTAGTTTTACATGTACTTCTTTCATTCCATAATGAGAAAGAAACAAAATTTGAGGCCTTTTTTGGCCAAATAGTGATCATAGTTTAGCAAGTTATCCATCATTTATGGGTAAAACAGTGCTCTGTAGTGAAAGAGCCAACGGCCCAGGCAACTTAGCTCCAAGATCTTTGAAGGTGGTCAGGAGACAGCTGATGTGCCCCATAACAAAAATATTCAACATCTGTGTCGGATGGTCTGGTACCAACTGACTAGAAACTAGCAAATATTACTTCTATATATGAAAAAAGAGACAAAAAGTATGCCTTGAACTACCTCCCAATTAGCCTTACATCAGTGATAGGTAAAATGATGGAAGAAATATTACAAGATCAAATTTTCATGTTTCTAGAACACAAAATCATATCAGAGAACCGACAGTTTCCAAAATAAAAGATCCTGCCTGATGAATTTACTGGAATTTTTTAATATCAGAATTGCAGCAAAAAATTACTGTCTGATGCAGTATATTTCAGTTTCCAAGAGGCTTTCAATAAAGTACCCCACAAGAGACTTAAATAAACTGAAAGCACATGGAATTGGTGAAGAACTCTGTACATGGATAAGAGACTGGCTTACCAAAAGAAAGCAGAGTGTAGTATTAAATAGCAAAGCCTCAGATTGGCTAGAAGTAACAAGTGGTGTACCACAGGGGTCATTCCTAAGCTCACTTCTTTTCATAATATACATTAATGACCTAGAACTCAGTCTCATATCTAAGATCTCCAAGTTTGTTTACAATACTAAAGTAGGAGGTAGAGCTGCAAATGGTGGGACTGCGAAATGATTCAGAGAGATCTTAACTTACTGGCAGAGTGGTCAGACAGATGGCAAATGAAGATTAATGTAGACAAGTGTAAAGATATGCACTTTGGAGACAAGAATATGTGTTACAACTACAAACTATTTGGAAACTCTCTAACTAAAGTAAATTGAGGAAAGGACCTTGGAGTTGTCATTAGCAACATTCTGAAATACACCTAACATTGTCAAGCAGCAAGTAAATAAAGGCAACCATATGTTAGGTATCATAGCTAGGAACATAGATTAAAAGACACCAGAAACAGTTCCCACACTTTATAATTCTCTAGTAAGACCACACAGTTTTGGTCCCCAAACTATAAAAAAGATGAGGAAAAATTAGAGCAAGTAAAGAGATGCACAACAAAATTGATCCCATCCTTAGAAATCTGGCATATGAAGAGGTTTTAATGATTGGATCTCTCCTCCCTTAAAAAACGTAGACTTTGTGGTGACTTAATCCAAGTGTTCAAAATATTGAACAAGTTCAATAAAGTTGAACATGAACATCTTTTCGAAATGCAAGAAAATATGGTTACCAGGACAAATGGAATAAAACTCAAAGCTAAAAGATGTAGCATGAATGTGGGAAGAAGCTTCTTTTCCTATAGGTGTGTTGAGCACTGGAATAAGTTACCATCAGACACAGTGAATGCTGAGACTATAAATACCTTCAAAAGTCATTTAGACAAATATTTTGTAGATTTGGGTGTGCTCTGAGAAAAATGCCAGAAATAAACTTATAAACAAAAGCGCTAATGGTAACATAAGAAGGCTAATGTGCAGCAGCAGGGAGTTGGTGATAGCTTAAAAAACTGCAGAGCTGAATTACACTTTCTTGTGGTTAAATTTTTGTTTTCCAGACAACCCAATCATAGGCCAATCAGGCCTCCCGTTGTCTGTCTTTCTCATGTAAACTCATGTGTGGTGATTTCAAATGAGCTG
Source organism: Panulirus gracilis (assembly GCA_032361445.1). Lineage (NCBI taxonomy): Eukaryota > Metazoa > Arthropoda > Malacostraca > Decapoda > Palinuridae > Panulirus > Panulirus gracilis. Next base: position 6,136 of record JAUUEG010653334.1, read on the forward strand.
TGGCTCAAGCATGCACCACTGTGTAGTTGCAGGCATGCCTTCATTTTAACAGACTTTATTGTGCCAAAAATTGGCTTTTAATGGACCCTTTTGAGCCCACTGGACTAAGTTTGGAATCTAAGACACATTTCTAGTAATCTAAGAGCCCATCTGACTGAGTTTGTGCTATAACAGGATAGCCTGATAGCTTTTGAAATATGTCCAGGACGCTATGTTTCAGGAAGACATGTGACAGCATGTTATGCATCAACTCAGTCCATTTTCATCATTCTAATAACATGCAATGTTCTTTCTTCACACATACATATGGTTTTATACAAGTACAGTAATTTATTGGTGCTATAATATCTTTTGTCCCTTTACACAGGCAAAGTTCTCTCTGCCTACATATACAGTTTTGCACTGATTTACAATAACTTGATGGTGCAAAAAGATCTTTTGTACCTTTACACCTACAAAGATAAGTAGAAATTTCATGGTATAGGAAAACATTACTGGGTCATATGCATGCCATTCTGAGATAAGCAGCTACTTGATCAACACACAGATAAATGCTGTGCCCATGCTCTCGTGCAACTACAGTGTTTTCTATGGAAGAGTCTTGTCATATTGTACTAAAGTATGGCAGATGAGAGTGCCATACCATGTGTGGAGAGGTCCAAGAAGCATCGTGGCATTTCTGAAAAGCTGAAAATTATTGAGCATCACAAGTGTGGGGAAAGTAGCCTGTGCCTCACTTTGACCAGGATTTGATTCACATGACTCCAGCTGATCATAAAGCTATTTACTTCTGATTCAAAGTATTCTTTGGTACTCTCTGAACACCTTTAGTCTTGAGGTAATAAGGTAGATTTCCATTACACTTATTAATTTTCATTCATTAGCATTCCTTGAGCTAATTCAGGATGCAATGGAATTTGGCTTCTAATGGACCATCCTTCCTCCCATATTAGCCCATTAGAATGAAGATTTATCGTAAAAGTACAGTAAGATTAGGGAGAGGGTTAGGCAGTTAAGTGTACAGAGGCACAATTAATAATGGATGGCTAAACCACCTGGAGTTAATTAAAACATTGAGTAAGTGAGCAATTACTACTGTATACATATCATACCCTTAAAATTGAAGGCATTATCTTAATGTTGCTTAAACCTGGATGCTAAAGGTCTACTCTCTATATCTATTACGCCATGATGTTTAGGTTTTCACGTCTATTAACAATTTAACCTTTATGGCCTGTTGGTTATATATCATCAGTATTTGATGTTTGGGATCTGACCTATATGTACTCACAGTTCATATATTATATTAAGGTTCTCAGCTTTTTATAATAACACCATATTTTAAATGTATGAGCTATCTGTATCATTTGCTTGTAAGGTTGAAGATTTCATCTTCGTATTCTGTCATTGTTTCATATAAAAAGTTTTCTTTTCCTTTTAAGAGCCCCTTTTTATTGAGGGTCTCATGTATTACCTTTAATGCTAATATTACACTCCTGTTGTTGGCAGGTCTTGTTTTGCAGAAGGATTTGATATGTGCCTCCAAGCTCTCCTGACTGACATACTGTTACAAGAACGAAAATAGCAGTTGCAGTAATTTGAAGAGCTATACAATGATAACAGGCAGTAGGAATGAAAAATATGGGAATCACTGGAGAAACAAGAATAGAAGCAATTAAGAGGACATCAGTGACAGTCTGAGGGAAAGGTTTCACTGATAATGAGAACTATAGTTAATACTTAGTATCATCAAACAGTTCATAATACTTACAAAACTTAAGTTATCAATAGCAATAATTCTCTGAAAAAGGCCACTGCTTATATTTAAGTCAAAATATGGTACTGGTAATGTTTGAAGTCATTAGCCACATATTTTAATGTATGGATCATATATAATGTTTCGTAGTCAAACTGATCAAAGCATAAACAGAAATGTATGTTATTTTACTGAGATTTGTAATGCAATTGCATAATCTAAAAAAGAATAATTTTGATAGAAGTATTGTGATGGTGAATTTGTTTCTGGTCAGTTCATTCCAGTTTTTTGGATTATCTGACAAATTTTAGAATCATAGGTGGAATAACCAAAAAAAGACTTAAGAAAGCAAGTAGGCTGCTGGAATTGGCACCTAAAGGGACTGTTGAAATGGTAAATGTAAGAATAGTGGAAGCATGAATAAGTTGGAAAGAATACAGATTGTAAACTTTGAAAATCTGCTCAATTCACTTAACCTTGCTGGGAAGGCCAGAAATTACAGTATGGTTCTGCTGTTCCTTCACTGAATACTTTAGGTTATCACAGGCTACATCTCTGGACTGTAGTATTGCATTTCACAAGACTGTGTTATACTATGCAGCAGACATCTTTAAAGGATTCTAGCATGAAAATTCCTATCTTTATGTACACAGTTAGGCAACCTTTCTTTACCCAACATTATACTTTTGGAAGGGACAGGGAAGGTTCATGCATGAAGGATAGAAAGAGCATGAATGTTTATAATGCCAAAATATCTAGAGGAATCATTTACTGCTGCTCCTGAAAATATATAAGGGGTAGAAGACACATGAATGTTCACATTGCCAAAAGACTTCTTCATCAGGAGCACCTTTTTGTAGCATAAGACTAATAACACAAGAGAGGAGCCAAATGAATGTTTGTAATCAGAATATCTTCACATTGAGCAGTACTTAAGTGAAACACATGACTGTTATTCCAGAAGAAAAGCTATATGATTGTTTACAGTGCCAAAAATCTTTGTCTTTTGAGCTACTTAGCAAAGCTTTTGATTGTTTTTACAGGAAAGTTCATATGGTCAAAAGGCTTGCTTATAAAGTCTTAATATAGTAATATACATGACTATTAATGCAAGAGAGTAACCATATAAACATGCATATTACTACCAGACCTCCCTATGCATAACTTTAGTAGATATGGAGAGAAAGCATATTAAATGTTTACATTCCTGAAACGCTTTTTTTTTTAAATAGTACTTAGTGAAGCACATCATCTATACAGGAAAGAAGCCTGTGAATCATCACAGTGACAGTGATACAGAATGAGTACTTTAGGGCACCACATGACTATACATGCAGTAGAAGAGCCATATGAATGTCCAAAGTGCCAAAAAACCTTCTCCCGTAGGCCATATTTAATGAAGCACATGAAAGTTCATACAGAAGAGAAGCCATATGAATGTTCACATTGCCAGAAGACATTTTCCCACAAGTATAATTTAGTCACACATATGAGAGTTCATACAGGAGAGAAGCCATATGAATGCTCACTTTGCCAAAAGACATTCTCCCAGAAGGGTAATTTAGTGCAGCATATGACTGTTCATACAGGAGAGAAACCATATGAATGTCCACAGTGCCAAAAGACTTTCTCCAGGAGGAGTTATTTAGTGCATCACATGACTGTTCAAAATGGTGAAAAGCCATATGAGTGTTCATATTGCCAGAAGGCTTTTATGTATAGGAGTAATTTAGAAAACCACATGAGAGTTCATACACGAGAGAAGCCATATGAATGTTCTCAGTGCCAAATGACCTTCTCTCATAGTAGTAATCTATATGGGCACATGAAAGTTCATACAAAAGAGAAGCCATATGAATGTTCACATTGCCAAAAGACCTTCTCCCGGAAGAGAAATTTAGCAGCACACATTAAAGTTCATACAGGAGAGAAGCCATATGGATGCTCATATTGCGATAAAACCTTCCCAGAAAGATGTTACCTAGTTAGGCACATAGGAGTTCATACTGGAGAGAAGCTTTTTAAATGTACAGATTGCCAAAAGACATTTTGCCGGAGGGGTAGTCTAGTGAAGCACATGAAAGTTCATACGAGAAAGAAATCTTATGAATGTTCACATTGCCAAAAGACCTTCTCTCAGAGGAGTGATTTAGAGTCACATGTGAAAGTTCATTTGGGAGGAAAGCCATATGAATGTTCACTTTGCCATGAGTCATTCTCTCTTAGCACTACTTTAGTAAACCACATGACAGTTCATACAGTGGAGAAGTTATATGAATGTTCACATTGTCCAGAGACCTTCTCCCAGATGGCTGATTTAGTGCTTCACATGACTATTCATATTACAGAGAAACCATATGAATGCCTAGTACCAAAAGGCATTCTTCAGGAAGATTTCTTCATGCAGCAAATGAATATTCAAACCTAGGTAATCTTTGATTATGATGCATCTGCATATGAAATTATATGATTATGTAACTTCTTATGCAGATGCATAAAGATGAGACCATGACTGAAAACTGAACCTGGCAATCAAACTTAACCAGAGTTATTAAGGTATGAAGTTTAGTGTAGGGAAATCTTCTTTTGATGGGATTTTAGTCATCATTGGGCAACAACATATAAAGTTACATGACTATACGTCAAGTGGTGCTTAGAACTAGGATGTATATTGGGGTATAATATTGTGGTCAAGGTGGCATACTTTTGGTTGTATGGTGAAGCACTATTCAGCATGCATGTGCATCCAAAAGTACATGACCAGTCATCAAATAGGGGTTCAGAAAAACTGAACTCAGACTTAAAGCTTAACAAGCTTCTCTGAGGTGTGAAATGTAGGTCAGGATGGCTTACCCTTCTTGGGATACTGAAACGCTCATTGTTGTGCCTCTATGTGCAGTTATGTGGCCATACATCAAGTAGAAGCTGAGAAATAAACTTATGGAAAACTTAAACAGGCTCTTTAAGGCATAACATGTAGGTCAGATGTGAGGCACTCATCAATTGCATTGGCATATGAAATTACATGACAAAATCAAACAATGGCTGAAAACTGAAATTGTATTTAAAATCTACCCAAGGTGTGGACAAGAACATATATGCAGACACAGATGTGGACACAGGGTAGTACAATAGATCTTGCTCTGCCCTGCAAGTTGAACCTAAAAGGACAGAAACCATAACAAGATTCATGTTGCCAGAAATTTGATAAAACCGATTAGAATTCAGCCATATTGATATTCATAAATGTCAGATGACCTTTCATATCAGTAATTTGCAAGGGAACATGAAAACTCATACTGGAGTAAAGTCATATGAATGTTTACATTGCCAAAAGACCTTCTCTTACAGATACTTGGTTGGACATGTGAGAGTCCATACAGAGAGGAGCTTTTTAATGTTAATTTTGTCATGAGTGCTTCTCCCAGACATGAACTTCAGTGATGCAGATAAAAGATTGTAATGGAAAGAAACCATACGAATGTTCACATTTTCAGGAGGAATTCTAGAAAGTTCACACAGGAAATAAGCCATATGAAAGTTGACTATGCTAAACTCTTTCCAAGAGAAGTGCAATAGTTAAGCACAAGGTCCTTTTTTCTTTTTGTATAGGAAGCTCCAGTCATGGGCCTTAATTGAAATATAGAGAGGATGATGAAAGGGAGAGAGAAGAGATGAGGAATAGAAAAATCTGTCTTTTAAAGAGTGCTAAGTCATAGTTATTAAGAAAGACATGAGGGGTGGGGAGTTCCAAAGCTTCGAGGTTTAGGGAAAGAAACATTTATCAAAATGGCCCGCCCTTGAGCTGCCAATGGTCACACAACAGTCTTGTGATGCAGCTGCTTGCCAAGAATTGTGTGTTTTAGCTAATGGTGGGGGCACACAAGCAGCCAGCTCACAGGAGCAAAATCCAAAATAATACCTGTAGAATAGGGTCAAGTCTTGAGGTTAGCCTGGGAGAAATGATAAGGCGGACTGCTTCCAACTCAACTATGTCAAGCAATGGAATTACAATTCCACCAAAGGAGAAAGGAAAGTTGAGGAAAACTTTCAGTTGAGAGATGGGCTGAAACTGGGTCTTGGAGGCATGAAAATTAACTAGTTTTCGTCTACTCCATTAAGACATCCTCTCTGTGTCTAAATTATTAAGGAAGTTGTGTTGAGACAAAATGCAGGTTGAGTATTAAAGGAAGAAGGAGCAGATTTGAAGGATATGGAGCAATGCAGTATTGACTTGTTAGCAAATGAGTGCATTTAGTTATTTGTAGAGGAAAATAAATTATTGATAAAAAAAAGAGTGAAGGAGACAAGACAGAAGTTGAGGGACACCACTGTTGATGGTAAAAAAAAAAAAGAGAGGCTGACCCATCAACATCCATAGAGATAGAGTGGCTAAAGAGGAACCTAGATATGAAGGAGCAAAGTGAGGAGGGAAACCAAAAGAGGTCCTAAAGTAAGACCAGAGCTCTTACACAGAAGTTGGGTATGTAATTATGAAAAATAAATGATAATTCCGAAAGCTTTTCAGTTAAAAGGGTCATTTACTGTTGCCTACGAAAGTTCATTCAGGAGAGAAGTCCCCTTTATGTTCACAGCATTATCTTCTAAAGCAGGATCATAAACTTCTAGCTTCTGAGAAAAAAATTTTTGCTTATAGGAAAAAAGTCTTATAGAATAAAGGAACATCTTATAAAGAAAATAAAATGATTGAGAAAAAATCTATGAGATAGCCAGAACACTACACAAACTGATGTAAACAAGACTCAATTCACTGCTCATATCTTTTTATCATCAGGTAGATTACTATAAGGATCACTAGACTTGTCACTGTGGAGCAAATATTACAACCTGATTTAATGTGCACCCAACAGTCTACTTTAACATCCTTTCCATGATGTGATTGAAGGATAATTGAAGAACATGTGTAATTGTTGTATATGGAAGCTTTAGGCATCTCTTGCTACCACCATAGATCAGCTGAAATTGAAAAGCAATTGTTGGTGTGAAACACAGATCAGAGACCCATTTGGGGTCACCTCTACTGAGATGTACATCTACAACAGGTCTGGATAGAGGGTTAAAAGAATTCTTCCCTGAGAAATAAGCTGAAGTAGTATATTGCTATGAATAATGAGAAGCTCTCCTAAATTGAATGTTCTTATTACTTAAAGTCTGAGAACTCAATAACTCATCATACACAAAACAAATCATTGCCCAGAACTAGCCAGAATTGTTCCCCAGTCGTCTGTAAAGACTGAAATGGTAACATTGTCATTGCTGTGGAAGAATTGTCTAATAAAGCTAATTTCTTTAATATATACCAGCCTTCTATTAATTTTTTCCCTGCTTAAGTGAATTGGCATCAGGAATAAACAAAACTTGGCTTCCTTTTTTTTTTTTTTTGCTTTGTCGCTGTCTCCCGCGTTAGCGAGGTAGCGC
>JAUUEG010653663.1:0-12090 GCA_032361445.1 Panulirus gracilis
GATTTTGGTGTATATCCTGTGGTGTGTGTGTGTGTGTGTGTGTGTGTGTGTGTGTGTGTCTCATTGCTTTTTTTCAGCTATGGACGCCTCTAAATCCACAGCTTCACTGGCGGAGCCGTTCAACCAAGCTGTTAATGGTCGGCAGTGAACACTGTACTCCAGATGAATCTCTCCTCTCAGTAAGAATGGTTGGGGGTAGAGTATGGCTCTGAAATGGGCTTAGATCCCAGGTCCTGCAGTGGGGATCGTGGCGAAGACTCTCTGTGTGAACGTAATCTGACCCTCCTTGGCTTGGTCCATCCCTGGCGCGCACCCCTCCCTCCCAGCCGAGGGAAACGGCGAGTCAGGCCTCAGGGGGAAGCGAACCGCGTCCACCGAGACATTTCGTGGATTCGATAGATATTACCGAGTTCACCTACGGTTGGGCTGTGTCTATTTAATTGCCGTAATTAGATTCCCCTCGTCATTATTTGAACTCCCACCACTTCAAAGATAGCCTTGTGTTTACAAGGCTTGGGACGACTGGTGGGAGCACACGCGCACACAAGCCAACATTTGTGCTTGTAACCTTGTGGTTGATGTGTACAAGTATGTACATCTCTTGTATTCCAGCATTTGGCCTATAGGTTTGTTTATGTTCGTTGTGTGTGTGTATGCCTGTATGTGAGGGACTCTTGAGAGTCAAGTGTTTAGTGTTTTCTATGTGTATGCTGCATCAAGGGACATTTGGGGTCTAGTGATATGTTGAAACAGTAATTGTAATGATGAAGTGATGGGTCATGTCTGAGGCCTGTAGCTTCAGTTGGGTGTAAAATATGTTCGGAGGAGAGTGCTCAAATGCGCCAAGATCAGCGAATGGTGGTGTACCTCTTAGTTTGTTTTCACATCATGTTGAAATACATTTAAAGTTTAAGAGACATGTGGTAACCAGGAAGGTCAGTAGTGACCTTAAAAGTCTGTTGACTTGAAAAATATTGTCATCCGGAATGAAGGGATAGAATATCCCTTAACACTAATTACATAATGGTTCAAGGTACTTGTATCTACCAGACATCTTGTAGACCCAAGTGCATTAACTGTTAGGATTCATTATTTTGAAATGAGACTAATTTACATGCTAATTGGCCCTAGTGTGCGCGGTGATATGTACAAGGCTAACTAGTTGATTTCATCCCCCACTTTCCCCCACAGGACGCCAGGGAGGATGCTAGCGAGGACGCCACGGCGGCCAGGACGCACCTCTAGGACGCTCCTGTCTGCCACGTCAGGTAGGTCATGAGGGCGTGTTGAGGGGAGGAAGAAAGCAGAAGAGGAAGAGTGGAGAGGGAAAGCAGAGGAGAAAGAGGAAAGGGAACAAAGGAGTAGGAAAGGGCTAGTAGAAGTGAAAGGGTAAGTAGGAAATGAAATAGAAATATATAAGAAGGCGGGAGGGTGATAAGAGATAAAGGAAATATATGAGAGAGGAAGAGTACACACAGAAGAGGAAGAGAGAAGGAAAGATTACAAGGATGAGAAAGAAGGCTTTAGAAGTTGGAAGAGGGAGAGAGAGAGAGAGAGATGTCAAGTGATTTATGGTGTTTAATGGGAGGAATTTTGCGTAGGGGGAAGTGAAGGGTTCTAAGTACCGGGAGGGGAAGAATGGCAGGTTCAATGGAGTAGTAGGGAAATGTTCCAGGTAATGCTAGGACCTGTAATATAAGAAGTAAGAGATCCTGGGTAAAAAAAAGAGTGTAATGTTCAAATGGAGGGAAATGGCAAATATAATGGAAAGCATGGAAAAGACATTAAGACTGGATGCTTAGGTAGGAGGAAAGAAGGCATGTATAAACGGTCAAGTAGAGGAAATGGAGAAGGTCAAGAGAAAAGGGGGAATTGTAAAAGGCAATATATGATGGAGTGAGAGGAACAAGGTGAAATTATTGTAGGAAAGATATATAATGGAAGGATACCAGAAGCAAGGAAACAAGATGGTTGCAGAGAAAGGAAATGATGTGGATCACATTAAACAAAATTGTAACCCAAAGTTTGAAGAGAACTCAAAAATTATAGGAAATATTTTACTGAGGCTGAGATGAATGAAAAACTGATATATAAAGATACCATTGTAAAGGGAATGAATATAAAGTAAAAATAATGAATGAGTGAGGGATGAAAAAATTAGAACAAAGGATAAAGAGATGAAGAAAATGGGGAGTAAAGATTGTGCAGTAGAAATTATTATTTATACATATAATATGTAATGCCTTTGCTGTGCAACTTTGACCTGACCACCAGGTAGCCTGTGTTCAACAGATCAAACAGAAAATCTTAAGTCTTTGCCTTAACCTTTTTTCGTACATTACTCGCTTGTGAACAATGAAGCGTAAAAATGGAATTACATATCATATTCGTAAGTCTGAATGTTTTGAGTGTTTATATTTATAATTACACTTTAGCCATTTTCTAGGTTGAATACAGCAAACTGGTTTGGGGGTTAGGATAAGCCTTCCCCTGCTGCAGCAATTGTGTAATCCAACCATGTGGATAGGTACTTGTAAAGAGCATTGACTAAATCAGATTAACAGTCAGATAGGGTTGTTTAGTTTTTCTTTCATACAATTTGCTTGTTTTTCTTGTGTTTGTACATGGTAAAATTCCATTACCTACTGTTTTGATTTTTCTAGCAATATTTTAAGATTTGCATTTCTTTTACTGATATGTATGAATATGAATGCATACTATACCCATATGCACCTACATATTATTCAGCAAAATTTTAAGATTTGCTCTTGTTTTGCTGAATTTTTTCTGTATAGAGTATATTACAGCTACACACACATATAAACTATATTGCATAATGATTTTTACATTCTTTATATGATCAATTTAATAGCATTTTATTCTGCAGAAGATGGCAGTGCATTGTGACTTTGCCTAGAGTTTTATCTTCACTACTGTGATCCCTGAGATCTGTACACTCCAAGCAAGATTGTGGCCTGGGACCTGCAGCCCTGCACAGGCCTTCCAGCACTGCATCAAGGGCTTGTACTCCCTCCTGAAACATGTTCCTAAACCCCTCAACACGCCTCATATGTCTTCTGGGTATTCATCTGCCATCCATTCTCGGGTCCTCCGCATCTGAGGTTTTGGTTCCATCCATCAACATGGTCTCTGATTCTTTAGTGAGCGTTTGAAGGGCTTCTGGGGTTTCCAGTGAAGAGTATTATTTGCCTAGTATTATTGAGGAAAAGTCTGGGCTGTAGCTTTTCAGTACCAGTGAAAGTCTATGTTTGAGGACGTTTGCAACAATAGCACATGGTGAAATGTGTACCAAACAGCAAACAGTAATACTAATGGTGATAGTAACCTAGCACTTTGTATCGTGTGTGGATTGAAATGCTACCAGCTGGTAACTGGTTGCTTAACAGCATAAACTGAAACAGCCAACACATCATGTTTACTTTTGTATACAAATCTTGAACCCTAATGCTGTCCACATTCTCAGCCAGATCTCATAGTACATAGCTTAGTTTGATCTATATACAAAAGAACTATTTTGCTACTAATGTCATTTGGCTGTGTTAATGCCATTCATAAGGATAGTGACATTTAAGTATTTGTGTCTTTGTATGGAGAATACACTTGTAAAACAACATTTAAAACCTAGATTTCATGCATAAGAATAAAGAGCTTCACATGCTTCCAATATGTGGCTTCCTAAGATGTTGAATGGTGTTTGATGTTGTTGTAGTGATGTTGTCCTAAAAAATACAAATGTCAGCTCCTGGTGATGGGACAGTAGGGAACAGTGCTCCTTTGAGGGTTGAGGATGGTTGAAAATATATGCAGTAACAGTTGTAACATTAAATACAAATATCTTTAAAGTGGGCAATATGAAAATTATCTTTTCATCTGTCTTACTAAGTTAAAACATTTTTAATGTATCTTTGGTGGTTGAGGATCAGTTTAAGGTAGAGGCGGTCGATGTGCCCTAGAGGTGATGATTGGCCTCTTGTGATAGGTTGATACAAGTTTCCCCTCTGGCTAGGAGGTAAGTTGTCCTGAAGTGGTGGTCAGTAGTGTTCCTCAGTAGCACATATCATTGGTAGATTTGGGTCTTGAGATGTCTTTGTCCCAAGACCTGCTAGGTGAAGTTCTTCAGTGGTGTCCTGTGTAATGACATCCTGAGTGTTCCTTCTCTAGAGACACCTTTTGACAAGGTTGCTCAGAGAGTTCTCATAGCTTCTACATAAAACATTACTCATTTGATGAGGTGGACATAGGAAGGAAAACTGTGTACAGTCTGTATTTTCTGTATGTAAATGTAAATGGTTATTAGTTAATGTAAATAAGATGAATCAATCAGATTAGATAGTTAGCGTGTTTGTTACTCTGTAAATTTTAGCAACATATTGCCATCAGTGCCATTCTGATGAAGGGGCTGACATGGGCTACAACTGATGGACACCATGCAAGAATACCAGGAACTTGAAAAATTTGGATAATCATTGGGTGTACTACAACCTGTTTGGCAGTGAAAAGCCAACCCATTCTTAAGCCCCGGAAACTTGGGCATTCTCCTTTTCTGTCACATGTCATATCATGTCTTTAATAGTAAAGCCAACATGGAGGCAACTAATCAAAATATATTGGTGTGAAAATATGCAAATTATAAGTGTGCCAGTAACTGCTCCACATGTCCACTTGAACACATCAACTCAAGGGATGATTATGCAAGTATTGTGCACAGGAGTTTAGCTCCAGGGGGCCAACATGTAGGTCATGTGTACTTAATGCTCCTTTCAGAACAAAACTGCCGATGGACTTTTCTCCACTGAAATTTTAGAGAATTTTTTAAATGCATGTTACTTTATGATCCATCTGGTGTGCTTTTCCTGAGAGGATTGATTGCACTTAGTGTAGATTCTACACTATCCAGGTCATTGAGTCGGTGTCGGTATTTACCAGTAACAACTATCATTCTTTTAAAAATTTTATCATATTCATCAGCAATTGTCATATGTTGGTGAAAGATCTGTTTTAACAAGGAGTAAATTGTTATCAAATGAGAATAAAAAACAATCGTTTAGGGGAAGCCAAGCTTCTAATTTGGTGTTCTTGGGTTATAATGGCTCATTTACAGTATGGAATGTAATGACTAGATAAAAATAGGTCATAAATTTGGTGAGTGTGTGAGCATGACCAAGGATGAGATTGCAGGCAGAAGGCTGTGCAGGTGGGGGCCCACAACACCCAAGTCCACCTTACCAACTAATCTTATTGTACTGCCTTCTCATTGGTCATTATTGGTGGCAGCAGATTGGCATATATGTTTTATGGAAAGTCAGATTTTGAAATGTTATAGACAAAAAAAAAGAAAAAATTAAACATTGTACAATTCTTGATTGATGGTTCAGGGATATTTAGAATGCTCATCAGATGCCACCATGTCTAATCATCTTCCAAAAGAAATCAGACCACTAGTGCTACTACTGTTCTTTGTGCTGATCACCTCATTATTTGTAACAGGAGTCCTTTCTAAATACTGCCAGACCTTATTCACATGACTGAGTAGACTGCATAGGATGTATGAGTTTATATATGATGCGACAGATACTAGATAATGTAAATACTGTCATACACGTTGCTGTATAAATATTCGGGTGCATCACAATAGGTGCTGGGGGAAGAGTTAGTGCTCTCTGATATATCCACCTGATTTCCAAAGCCCAACACTCAGTATGAACCAACCATGTCTTTCTCCCTAACTTTCACTGGTCCAGTTTTTGACAGTTGTCACATCACTGATGCTTTATGAGTTTGGTTGTTGATAATGATGCAACTCTTTCATGGATGGTCACAAGAAGTGATAAAACAAGGCAGCAATCTTTCCTCTGTCTCACGCCCACACACACACACACACTACAGTCTTGGCCTTCATTCTTCATGACAATTCATGACATTGAGCCTATGGTAATAACTGGCAACTTTTTCTGTGTTATGAAAGGGAGGTCATTTGAATATCATATTATAATATTCACAGTTTATACACATTGCCAACTTCACTGGGTTACCAATGTGCTAGAATTTAAGTATTTCAGAAAGTAGTGAATAAAATATAATGTAAATGAGATGAGTTAAGTATTCATCAGCTGTAGATAATATTCCTGAAGATGGTTTGTTTACATAGTGGTAAAACTATCTTTCAAAAAAGTTATGTAGCTTTTAATTACATCTGATGGATCTGGAAATTAACACACATAGAATATTTCAGAATCAGCCTTTAATGTGATAGTGATTATGCTAAAATTTTAACCTGGAAGACTGTTTAGAGAATTTTGAGCAGAAATAGTTTAGTTTGAGAGTTGGACTCTGTCGTCCAGCATCTGTTTTCATCTTCATGCTTGTCTCCAAATGACAGCCTGTCTAATGGATTTTATATTCATATCATTCTTTACACATAGGCCAATACACATTCCTATTTCTGTATATACTGCTGTTTTCACATACACATAGTATTCCAGATTGACACATAGTTACCTTCATGTGCATACATTTCTCTCCCTCCACTTACACCTAGTTATTCACGTGCATAAACTTCTTCTGTACATGAAGTTTTCATCATTGTGTATACACTTCATACACCTTTATTGTCACTGCACGCTACAGTACTCTGCTGCTCTGGGAGCAGCAACCTGCTCGTCCTACCGCTACTACTTCTCCAGTATTTATCACCTGTACATCATGGCCTCGGACCTATTTTCGTGACTAGTATTGCTGGTATGGTCGATGAGTACTTTTAACTGGTACTTTGGACCAGCACAGCTAATACATTTGACTATTTTTGACTGGTACTCTGGACTGGTACTTTTGATTGGTACTTTCGACCAGTACTTTTAACTATTACTTCCGACATGTTCTTCTAACTGGTACTTGTGGCCCCACTACCTTGAATCTTATGTGCCATTCTTTTTTCAGTGTCTGGTTGAAGGTATAGATTCTCAGTTGTGTATATAGTATGTATGTACATTGTATATACATGCATATATATACATGTACTCATGTATTTTGGGCACAAATATAACATTTAATGTAAAGATAATATGTAAGGTCAACATTTTCTGAGATATAATTTGTTTTGCGTGCCTGTGATTCTTCTGTTGTCATCATATCTCTCTCGAGTAGGGACTTTCGTGCCATCAAGTGAGAGACTGACGTCACCAAAACTCTGCTGCCTGGGTCTGTGCCGGGGTCCTGTGAGAGGTCTTGACCATTGTAGATCTCCAAGGGGACTACTTGGGGACGCTCAGGTCCTGGGTTGCAGAACCGAATCATTGACTGTGTATGAAACTACTTTACCACAGAACAGAACAGTGAAAACTAGTCATACAGCTAATGAAATCCTGTGGTGGCTTGATTTTGATATTATATGGGATTGTGAGCAGACAGAAACAATGTCAAAACTGTCATGGGAAAGAAGTGAACATTTAATGTTGGGTTGAAAAAGTTTCCAGAAAATGTGAATACCTTTTGCAGTTACTGATGGTTAGTGGTAAAGATGTATATGAAAGAACGCTTCTCTCATATAGCATAATCAATGGATAGTTTTCCATGAAACTGATAACTCAAGAAGTGTGGTTTAGTACATGTGTATGGTGTGTTGCCTCCTGGGACCCCGGCCGTGCCTACTTAACCCATGGCATCACTGGAGTGCGTAGCATAATACTGTGTTTCTGTGGAAGATAGTTATAAGCCCATTTGCAGTTAAGGTTGAGAGTTTGCACAGAAATCACTTGTTGCTCAACCTTAGAAGCAGTTGAGGATTAGCACTATGTTCCCTTGACCCACATAAATATAGGACATTCCCCCATGAAGTAACTCTAGTGTGTTAGTGTGTGTTGTGGATGCTTTCTATGGTGGTCGCTGTACAAGGGTTTTTTGTGGCAGTGATATGTGAGGAATATGTCAGTGGGTGCGTCTAGGTTATATAGCAAGACACTGTATATTGATTTAACACAGTGGTTAAGCAGAGTTATGGATGAGCGAGATGACGCGGACAGTATCTGTCCTGTGCCTCTTTGCTAGAATATCTTAACCTATGCCCTACACTGGATATTATAGACCCATCTCTGGAGTGCCACTTGAGGCCAACCTGGTGTATAGATATGTATGCCGTATATGTAAAGAAATAGAAACAGCATCAGTCCTTTAGATTTTATTGAATGTCACTAAAATACATTGTAAGTTAATGGTAAGACATCATGGCATCAGTTACCATAATTGGCTGACTACTTTTTCTGACACTCTGCCTTCAAGGATGGTGTCAGATGGTGCTGTAGAGGTGGTGTCTACAAGCGAACATAAAGAGTAGCTATGTTGATGTTTAGCTCGCAAGTTGTTGTCTTTTTCTTGCCCTCCCAACTCCCTACTTCTCGACGTCATGTCCAGCATGTTGAACAATAAAAGTTGATCTTGCAGTTGTAAGTTTTATTCCACCCGTGTGTATATTGCGCGCATGTGTGTGTGTGCGTGTGATTAACTGTAAATGCTTGAAGGTAGAGAACAACACACTTGTGCTCTCCCATCTCATAACCTCTTTTTTTTTTTTTTTTCAACAAACAGCTTTTGGAAGGAGACTACAATCCCCTCTTCTCTTGGATGGGTGGCTGGCCCTCTCTCGCCGTTGACTCAGACATAGATAAATGAGCTGGATATAGGACACCACAGAGAAAAGAACAGCAGCAATATCCTACGGTTGCTTTGGATCCTAGGTAGGAGACTGGTAATCTTCCTACTCTCGCTATCAAGACAGATCCTAATAGCTGAATAAATCGTATATGCAGTTCTAGCCTAACACACAACTCAACTATTAACAATATCTATATTAATTACGTTACTACTGATCATAGTAGTCCTAACCACGGTACCATACCTAGCCACAGTATTGCTCTTATTCACAACAGCATCCCTAACCACAGTATTACTAACTTTAGTATTGTATCCTATGGCAATATAGGTTTTGTAGATACAAGCCAAAACTGCACACAGTTCTAGTTGCAGCTTGGTTTTATTTTTATTCAACTGTCCCTGAAGAATAATTCACGATAATAGTTTTGTTCGTAGATACAATCTGTTTCTCTTCGTATTTCTAACCATAACATACAAGATAAAGAAAAAAATCTGGCTTTAGAAGGTTTCACACTGCTGGCGTTGACCATAATACAGATCTGGCCATAGTATTGATCACAACTCGAGCACTGGCACTTGCCACAGCTCTGCTTCCGACTAAAGTTATGCTCTTGGTTTAAATACCGCTAAAGGCCTTACCGTTGATTCTTAAGTGTTCTGTTCCTGGCAACAGCTCTTGTCCATGTAGATTGCTGATAATCGCGGCAGTACTGCTGCTTACCAGTGAATAGTACTGATGCTGGTCACAATACTGGTCTTGTTACAGTATTGGACTGACCACAGAACTAGTCTTGACCAACAGTTATTAGTTACGTTAATCGTTCTGGTTATTGTTGGTGCTGGCCCTTGAGCTGGTAACAGCGGCACATTTGCCTCATTCTCGTTTTCATCCTATGCAACGGTAAGAGTAACCTCCTTTAACCATTAACATTTGACAAACTACTATCTTAAGCCATTTACTATAAAGGGGGGGGTGCATTGCGCCTGCTGTATGCGAATGACGCGCAAATGACCGCAACGATCGTCAGTACCAGTAGTGATTGTTTGAGGTGGTTAAGGTGCAAAATTTTTCAAAGCGAATCACCTTGAATTTATCCAGAGCACTTAAACTGTTAGAATTATATGTGGGCACCATATGGTTTGGTCGCGGCATGTGTATTGAATACCAAACTATAGAGCCGACAGATGCCAACAAGGAAAGAAATATCTGAAATCACTACTCGTTTCATCTAAAGCAAAAAACCTACATGTGCCACCAATTGATTGATGTGTTTAATTCCTTAAGACCTATTGAATTAACTTTACATCACACTGGTGAAAATGGTATCTAATCATATTTTGTACATGTCAGCAAAAATCAGATTAAATCATCTGAAAAGCAGTGAGAATTATGATTGCAAAAGGCAGCCTGAAATCCGCAAGATTTGGTGCATTTTGCACTACGTTGGCAATACTGCGAGGCTGTGCTCGTACCGGACGCACAGATCACACTTGCCAGTCGATCAGGCAGCAGACTTAGCATGACGATAGGGTTTCAGTTCAGCTAAAAGTTTTATTTGAATAATGTGTCGACTGCCTGGATTCCACGCCACCCTATTCGTCGGAATACGCAGCACTTGGAGTACTTGAGACCCTAAGTGACCTACGAAACCAACGGTGAGTATACTGAACTTGGGTCGGTTTACCTGTAGTAAACTTAAGGAAATTGTTCGACTAGGACCCCCATGACTACTTTTAGATAGAGATAAGGAAGCGAGGATATGTGCTGTATTACACTAACAGTTGGAGGGGTAGTAGAGCTGTTTCGATGGTCAGGCTAAGGAGGGTTTCTCTTGTGGCACAAGAATAGCGTTCGTCGTGTTGTTTGTGCGTTCGTCGTGTCTTTGTAGTACTGATATAGACTATAGACTGATCGTGGCCTTAGAACTGATCAATGTATCTTGTTTGTTTCATGATATCTGAGGCGGCGCGGCAGCTGAGGCCCTAATCAAGGCCATCCCATTAACGCGATATACATATATGTGTGTGTGTGTGTGTACCGTACCCTGAGCCAGGTACTCATTTTATCGACCAACTTCTAAGAGTGGATGAACAGCTGGATTTGATTGAGGACCGACTGCTGCAACCAGGATTCGAACCTATGCGCTCGACCCTGGGCGGCCCGTGACTGCGTTACGGTGAGGAACGCTAACCGATACATCACGGAGTCCATTGTTAATCTTGGGTTTTCTGGTCACATTGCTGGTCATAACCTTTGGTCCTCTCCTTATCACAATATTAACATTAAGTCTTCTTGTGGCCACAAAACTGGCCTTCAGTCTTCTTGCCACTATACTGATCTACTTTGCCCTATCACAAGACCTTAATGCTGGTTTTAGCTCTATTAATGTTTCTGGCTCCAGTGTTGGTTCTTGCCACGATAATGTTGTGGCATGCGTTTGTGATCGTTACAGTAATGGTCCTTACTGTAGCAAGCTGGCGTGGCCATGCTGAATTTTGATATAAACAAGCCAACAAGAGCCAGTGGTCACCTGAGGCAAGCGCTTGGTTCTAGGTCTTGTGTTAAAGTCATCGTGGGGTGTCACCCTCGAGCCAGCTGTTGTGTCGGATGCAAGGAAGTTTTGGTGTGGATTATGTGATAATTTTTTGTATAGATGACTTTCATTATGTTCGTGTTTTGTACTCAAAGGAATTGTCAGTTCTTTCACAAGCTAAGCCCACATGTAAATTAACAAAAGAACTACTTAATACTTATAGGTCAGTAACTTCGTAGTGTTAATACTTTCTGTGAAAGTGATTTCGTTGTCTTCCTCGCAAAGGTATGACAACTCAAATTATGAAATTATTCTTTTTCTGGGACGGTCTGCTTGTTGATTGGAAGAATTCAAACCGAGCTGAACGCTCCAATGCCGTGTTCCAATTTAGAGGAGAATTAGGACGGTCTTGTCTCATTATTCAGAATGTTCAAGACAGTCGACCAATAAATAAAGGCTTGGGCAGGTGAGGTGGGCCGCTAATTGGTATAGGTCAGAGGAGAACAAGGTTAGGCGCCCGGCCGCCTGCTGCTGCTGCTGCCTCGCCGCCAGGCGGGAACGGGGATGTAAGAGGCGTTAGAGGGAAGGGGCGAAGGCTATTAGGTTAAGAGTTAGACGACATTTAGTCGATTTTACAGCGTAATGGATATAAAGGTCTGCGTTATGACAGTGGTGGAAACGTCTTTATGAGTGTTATTTACCTGCAAGCATTAGGAAAGTAGTTTTTTTTGTTGTTTTTTTTTTTGCTCTGCAGGAAGTACAGCTTGTAACAGGTACAGGCTAAACACTTACCAATATGCCTTACGAATAATAAGTACCACACTAAACACACACACACACACACACACACACACACACACACACACACACACACACACACACACACACA
>JAUUEG010653664.1:0-13315 GCA_032361445.1 Panulirus gracilis
TTTTCCTCACTTGTATGTTTCTATACCTTCTCTTTAATTCTCTACATTTACCTTTATACATTAATACTTGTGAAAACAATCCTTATTCTTCCCATATCCCTAATTTCATATTGCAAATGACAAACACACCACTGCCACACCAACTGGCAGAACTTGGCCAGCACATGTTTTATCACTATTTATGGACTGAAGGATGTGATGATCAAATATCTGATAATGATTCTAAATGTCAGTGACATCTAGATGCCGATTCAAAACAATGGCACAATACAGAATAATGTGTATTTTATGAAAGTGCTTTATAAGACAGTATATTCTTTTGTGAAAACAAAGTCTTTAACAAACTTTATCAATGGATTTTTTTGTTCAATCAGTAAGTTTCAAATAACTTTACATCTGGACAGCAGGTTTTGCATGGCCCATCCTAGAAAGGGATAAGGTCTGACAAAAATGATCAATAAATAAGATTTTTTAAGTGTATAAAAAATGCAGTCACTATCTTATAAAAGACTGTACATAGCTTATAACTCCTAGAAATTGTCTTTCATTTCCATGGCAAACATAAACCCACAAAGTGAATCTAATAATCTTTATAGTGGACATGCAAAGCAAAGCTTTATGTACAAAATCAAACCCCATACACACCCACAAGACCACTTTACTTTTAGTATGAAAAATCTTAAAAGCTATTCCTTGTAAATTCAGAATTTTTCTGTGCTTCTATACAGCCACAAAGAGGTGTTAGGACTGACTGCATTAATATCTAGAAACTCTATCTCTAAAAATTTCCTCTCTGAAAAAGATACATTACTTCTGAAACTTATCTTACAGTTAATAAAAAGTGAAAAGAAAAATATTAGCATTCCTTTCTTCAGTATAAGTAACAGTAACCACACATTAATAGAGATATGGTGTGATAACAACACACTCTACATCAGTACAGTATACATATCATATAAATTTCATTAAACTGAGAGGAATGAATGCATAACATATGCTTCCCAAAATGTAAGCTTTCTACACAATAAAAACTGAGAAGCTCACACACTTCCAATCTTCCTTTTATCTTACAATTTTTGTATGGTGAAATTTGCATTCAGTGTTGATAATTACTCATTTACAATGTGATATGGCTTAACAGTTCAAAATACATATAAATGAATCAAGGACTAATTTGTATGTTCCTCTTGTGTGTACTCCTTTAATAACATAAAATGTTCATCTTAAAATTAAGGTGGCATGAGAATCTTGTGCCATGTCAAAATGATTTATGATAAGGCTATAACCAGAATGTAAACCCTTCCATCTTTAGCAAGTCAAGAACTTGTCACTTCCTCTCTAACATAAAAAAAGATGTCAAAAATAAATTTGCATTCTATTTTTCATCTGCAAACTGGAATAAAACTTCTTGTGTAAGTGTAACTTACTCATCATGACATTCTGTACTTGATCTATCAAGAAAACCCTTAAAAATTTCTAAAATATACTGGTCAGAATCTACACTTGTACCCACAGATGTTTGTTTATTTACTTCAAAATAATTCTTATGAATTTTACCTGTTTGTTGACTCCCAGTCTGAAAATAACTAGTGCAATATCTTCTGTAATGAAGTAACACAGTCAAATTTCATTGAAAATCAAAGCAATCATTAAATCCTGAAATAATAATGAGTAAGTACAATATAATGCAAGTAAAAATGGGTACTCTTTAATTATCAAATTTTAAATGCTCGTCAATAAAAAATGTATCTCTGTCATGAGACACTTGTTCTCTTTGCTCATTCATGTCATCCTTTGTGGAACATGAAATTCTCTTTTACTCAATAAGCTTCTTTGCTTTAAAGAACTTGCGGAGGTAGAGGACTTGCCAAGTGGCCAGACCAATGAGGCAGCAGAGTGAAAACAATGAGAGGTACAGCACACGAGAATTTGTAGACTCTGCAAAACAAGAAATAATCAAGAAAGCTGTGATGGAAAATTTTGAACAAAATGAGAATTAAGACTAATAAATTTACACTATTATCTCCAAACAAATATCCAGCCTTCCCTTGGTCTCAAAATGCCAAAGTATAAAACCATGTTAATTTGTTAAAGATGCAAAAATATCACAATGCTTTTCAGGAGCATGACATTCTGCCAATATTTGTTTGATAAGTACATGACAATTTTGAATGCAGCTGGAAAGCTTAAAACCACCCAACTAACAATCAAAACATGTATACTTATCAACCACGTTCATTCACTTTGATTAGATCTTTTACCCCTTAATTAACACAGGACCTGGAATTTCTGCAAGTTCTAATCATTTCAATTTGAGCAATTCATTCAGTATTTATGCTCTACTTTAGGTTAAGCTAAAATCTTTCAATTAGCAACAGCATCTTTTATTCTAACTGTAAAAAACTATTCTTTTTGAGCAACAGAGAGACCTAAATGCTCTACAAAAATAAAGTAAAATTGTATGAATGTTGTTCATAATACTTCAGCAACTTAATTGAGTACAGCTGCCAAAATTGTCAGATCTTTAAGTATTCTTTCATAAATAATTGTAAATGATGAAAACCAACTGGTTGTTTACATGCAATGTCAAGAGTATCAAAAATGTTTGTACACATTTTTTTCCTAATTCTTTATAATATTTATCTTATCTATCTAAATATGTAAAACAATGCATATACACGTATAGCAACACTCTCCTAAAATTACAAATGACCCAATAAAGACTTTCCCTCACATCACACCTTACATACACCACCACTAAGCTGACTTGCTGTATTCTTTCAGCTCAACAGAAACTGTAGAATGGTAACAATAAAATATTCAAAATTCTATAAGAAATTTATATCAGGCTAGAAAAGTGTGAAGGGAAGAGGGACACCCTCCTCCAACATACATTTCTGTCCTCCTGTAGTGATGAGCGAGTAACTGTAGCCTTTAAGCCCCATCCCAAGTGGTTGGAGAGCCAGAAAGGAGAACAATGCCATAAGCATCATCTTCCCATAATTGAAAATTAAAGTAAACATTTGATGTTAGAGAAACTGGTGCAGTTTTCATAGGTTCTACTGATTTCTGAAGCCATAGAGTAAGTCAGGTGGGGTTTTCTAAGGTTCTGTTGCTACTAGCAATGTTTCAACTACATATACATTCAGAAACATTTTCTCTGATCTCTACAGCCCTCTCCACTATACACTTATTCAACAACAATAATAACAAAATGCAAATAATTCACACTTTTGGACAAAATATTTCCACAACTCAAAAATATAATTCTCTTGCTTTGCCCCACATCTAATCTACTAACGACCAAAACAATCCGTAGAATTCAACCTTACTGACAACAATCATACCCCTCAATCATGCAACCAACTTTTGTGAGGAATTCAAACATTTCCCTTTTATTTTCCATAAGTGTACAAATACAAGAAACTGCTCACTCACAACTCCTGTACGATCCAAAATAAAAACTAGGGGGATCCTACTGAATGCATCCTATTAACTACTAAATTCTCAGACAAAATACTACACAAGAGGTATTCTATATATTCTTACCATTGGTGTCCCTCATCTCCTCCTCACGATGCCTCATGTAGGAAAAATCCTGCACAATGCTTTCACTGAGGTCCTCCAAGCGCTTTAGCTCAATCTCTAGAGGCTTCAACTTGGCTGCTTCACCCAACTATAAGATGATGAATATGCTTTAGTTACATGTAAGTACTTTTTTCTGTTCAAATAAAATCTTTATCTAGCTGTATCTCGGACACCCACTCCCTCAAGGAACTCCTTCAAGGGGGTGACCATGGCAAAAAGAGTCTCCATAACTGGTCAACTCAGGTGCCAATTCTTAGCTTTTAATGCCTTATCCTTAACAGACCAAAGGCAGGGGAGCAACTCTAGCACAGTGTTTCCAGAAGCTCCCACCTAATGTTCCTATCAAATACTTCTACCTAATGTGGATGTTCCACTAACCTAATGCTCCTGCCTATTGTTCCTACCTAGTACTTCCACCTAATGCCCCTGCCTAATGTTCCTACCTAGTACTTCTACTCAATGCTCCTACCTAATGTTCTTATTACTATTTTTATCTACTGATCTTACCATTTTGCCAAAAGAGAGGGCCATCAAATAACACTCACTGCATGAAAATCTAAAGTTATGAAGAATAAGCGGTGAGAGTTAAGTGATGTCAAGTAATATGAGTGACAAAGAGACTGTATGTTTGCAGAGAAAATGTGCTGGCGAGGCAGAAAGAAAAGACGAAGGAATGCAACTTGACAACCAGTGAAGTGCTGGCTCAATATGCAGCCTCATTAACTCTCCTGATACCCAGGCAGGTAGTAGTGGCTACGAGCCAAGTACTAACTATCTAAAATCTTTATCAAAAAAGAAAACTTAAAAATAACATCATGATACATCAATACTTTTCATGAAAATATATATGTCCCTTTCATAGAAACAATTATCCTTTTTTACAAGAGCTGTAATCAAATCTCTCATGAGCTTACAAGTCACTCTGAGAAGAAATAGATGGATGCAAAACTTTAATGAACACTCCAAACATTGAATGTTATTCACAATTTTTTATTATGTTAAAGGTATAATTTTTTATCACCACATAAAACATAACCTACTTACTGCATTTAAGCTTCTCATTGAAATATATAATTTCATACAGGTCAGAAATGAATGCTGACTTCTATTAAATGTCAAATCTGCGCTGATTAAGCTGAAAGATTTTTCGTGAAGTGAATAAAACTATGCAGTATGCTTCACAGTACATCTAAAACATGTTTTGAGTAGTGGCTCAGTAGTTGCAACTCTTAACTGCTACACTGTTAAGCTGAGAGTCTCAATCCAACAAAAGCCTACTTTCAATAGTCTGCCCAGAGTGCATCCAGATATAAGTGGGTACCTAATCCAAGTTTCTAAAATATCAAAGGTAGTTAAATGTGATCCTTTCCACATCAATCCCTTGGAACACAAACTAATAAACTAGTTTGGCATTCCAGTGAAGTACTGAAAATAGCCCCAGTACGTACCTAGAGTATACTACACGAACTCTCCCCTGAACCCTTAGCCATCCTGATAACACTTCAAATAACCTGCTTGCAAGGAAGTCACCCTCAGTGAGGCTTATCAACATCAATGGATGGAAAGGAATACAGTCCCATCAAGGACTTTCTTGCTCCATGTGTTTATCATTTCCCTAGGAAAAGGGATGAAAGAATAAAACCCACACAAATTCTTTGTGCTAGAACAGAACAAGACACACAGGGCAAGGAAAGGATTAAGGGACAATATAGTCCTCCAGACCTAGGCCTATAAAGCCAATACAATGACATGAATAAGTCACTTAGGTCAAGAATCCAGGCTGTGAAAATTAGTTGTTTGAGAGGAGCATGAGGTATGATAGATGGAATGAAGAAAGTAATAAGGGGCATATAAAAGATTAGGTATGGCATGGAATGCAATGGAAATGAATTGTGAAGTGGAAGACTGTATGAAAAATAATACTTTGAGGTGGTTTGGACATGTGGAAAAATTGAGAGTTTACATGGAGAGTGTATGACAGTACAGTTCAAGGGGTTGGTGTGAGAGGAAGACCACTTGAAACATGGAAAAATAGTGGAAGAATACCAAAGGGAGAGAAATGGGGATGAATGCATGGAATGGTGTTAGTGAGGGAAGCATGTAAAAATAAATGGAGACTTTTGCTTTGGCCACCCCCTTAATGGGAGTTCCTGGAGGGATCAGGCATGAGCAAAAGATTAGACGGACTGAAGAAAATTAAGAATAGGATAGGATGCTGGTTATCTTCTCCAGTATAATCACTTTATAAAAGAAGGAACAGAGGGACAAGATAAGAGAGGGATATTCCTTAAATCCTAACTCATTCATTTGTAATGCAACTTGATAAGGTGGAAAGCAGAAAAATATCATGTAACCTTCACTCATTTTTGGGGACTCCTGCACCTTTGAGGCTTTTTTTAGGTGAAAAGATCCTTGACAGTGCTTCACACATTAACATTTTGCTAAAGATGAGACAGCCTCACTGAAAGTGACTTCTCACCCACGGCGTTACCACTTGTAGGCAGACTCTATTTAAAGCAACTACATTTGCTTTGAAAATAATGAAAAAACTACACACATTTACACATTTCACATGCAGAAAAGTGCATCATTCTTTATGCAAAGTCTATGAAATAACAAAGTTAAGCTAAATTCATTTCCTGGCCACCTGGATTATCTGAATCCCTCAAAAAATATCTGCCCATCTTTTCTCAGACATTTATTTTTATGTGACTAAAAGCACATTAGGTATTAGTTTCTGAAAGGAAAAGACAATTTGGAAGTGGAGTAGGGACCTGAACACCCAGCTGACTGCAAGTCATCAAACAGGCACTTAACAAAAGATACTGTAATATAATAGTGTGAACATTCAAACAATCAAATTACTGCAAGGTGTGTGGCACCTCACTGTCACCCAAAGTAAAATATAAGTTCTACAAAGTTTCATGAGTGATGTAACATGAGCATATTTTCTCAACTTGGAAAGTGATTTCACTCATTCATGATAAAGAAAATCAAAAGATGGGAGGAAGTAAAGGCACAAAACAAGCACACATAATTCTCCAGCAACAAATCAACTAAAAGCCACTAATGTTAGTTATTTAATCAGTTTAAAAAAATTAGAAAAATGGCTAGATACCCACTCATTTCACTTAATATTTAGCAGCTTAAGTTAGTCTTCTCAGCTTTTCTACACTAATCATGCACTAGTATCAACCTTTTAGTATATTTTGCCACACCATTAATTTTCTTCAAACCAATTCAATATTTTGAGTGTGAAAAATCTCTACATCATAATACACTTTTTTATAAAAGTGGGCACTGCAGCTTCCCTTGGTGAATCACCACAATCAACATGGTTCAAAACATATTTCACTCAAGAGAAGCAGCCTCACAAACTACAAAGCTATCCTGGTTATATTTTCTATTAAAGTTAAGACAAAATAGAATATCTTTTGCAAGACGTATGGCACACTCAGCTATATATTCTGGTGATATGAGTAATAAAACTGGTTTAGTCATCCAAATGTTGCATTATAAGGCTGTGCCACACACTGATGCCTACAAGCTGGGCTTGAGGCTTAACAAAGCATTCCAGTCACTGGTCTAAAGTAACTTACAAACTTCTGTTGAAGGATATGTATATACCAGTATGTGGAAAGAGAAATACAGCATTAGTGACACTTTTCTATACAATCATATTTACAAAGAAATTTCACTTTTAAACACGTGTTATTTCATATCCATATAGCACAATTTAATCTCCTCAAAAATCTGTGTGTGTGTGTGAGAAGAGATGAGAGATTGATTACTATTCCTGTGTCACAAGGAGAGAGTTTTACACTCATGTTGCCCTATCTCTTAACACTGTATACATATACCAAGTCTTTGCTTCTATGCTTGTACCCACATACACACCCATCCCAGCCTCAGCCAGGCACTCATTTATCAACCAGCCCAGAGGGCAGGATGAACACCTGGGGTGGATGTAAGCCAAATCCCACGCCCAAGATTTTATCTAACCCATGTGGATCCAACCCCTGGCTGCCCCGTTTACTTATGATCAGTAACACTGACCACTAGACCACAGAGGTCCGTGTGTGTGTGTACCAATGGAACAAAATATTGGATAAACTTGTAGACAAAGGTGATACACTAACCTATCAATCAATGGATCTTTTAACTAAACGTATATTTATCCTTCTATATCTAATAACTTTAACTCCATTCCCAATTCTATGGGGTGGATCAAATGCACACAGCAAATATGAATGGAAATTCAGCTAAAATCAATCTGTCAAGTACTTCAAGTCAAATCTTTAATTACAATACCATAGGTCAGTATGGTGATGCATAAACTACAAAAATAAATCCAGAAAATTTCTAGAAAAATGGAACCAAAGTTTTACTAATGAGGCTCTTGATTCCTATTCTGACATCATTCTTTTCATGACTCAAGTCCACTTTACTTCAGCAAAAAAATTCACTCAAAAATAATCTCAAATAATTAAGAACATGACTCTCTCAATTTTTTTTTTTAAAAAAGAGTATGATAAAGTAATGGAAATGATGAACTTAAAGACTATTAAAGATCATCACATCTGGAGAAAGAATTTATTCCTAAAATCTTATATAACAAAACGCAGACAAAACAAAACAGATATCTAACATCTCAAAATAATATCATGCAATGTTTGCTAGATAGATTCACTACTCCCTTGCTAATAATCTGAGTTTATACATAAGATGCTTCCCTAAGAACTGCCCACTTGACAGCAAATATAACCAAAATCTCTATAACTCACCGCCTCATATGTCTTGGCTTCCACCCCATGCTTGGTTTTGAGTGTAATCTCCTGCTGGATACCCCGTTGAGCTGTGGACATTAATACATGCTCCATTATGAATATTGAGTTTCACTGTCAAAATCTACTACTACAAGCAAAAGGAAACACACTGATCATAGCAACTTGGGACATTTTAAGGACTGCTTATCAAATTTCATTTCAACATTTCCCTTCCATTAAATACAGGGGGTGAAACAATCTTTCAATAACTGGCCCTGCACCAAGAAAATGATGTTTACATTTCAATGTATTCACAATCTTTCTGCAATGACTCGTAATCCATCTCCATATTTATCTATCATACTTGATTGTCGTTTCCCGCGTCAGTGAGGTAGACCCAGGAAACATACAAAGAATGGCCTATCCACTCATATATATATACATACATATATACATAAATGCCCATAAACACACATATAATACATATACATACACAGACATATACATATAAATACATGTACGTATTCATGCTTGCCTTCATCCATTCCTGATGCTACCCTGTCCCACAGGTAGCAGCATTACTACACCCTGCTTCAGCAAGGAAGCACCAGGAAAACAGACAAAAAAAAAGGCCAAATTCGCTCACACTCAGTCTCTAGCTGTCATGTGTAATGCACCAAAACCACGGCTCCCTATCTCCATCCAAGCCCCACAGACGTTTCCATGGTTTACCCCAGAAGTTTCACGTTACCAAATATATGTATAAACCCTCTTAGCCTGTTCAGTCAACAACTGTCCTTTACAATCCCCCTACTACCCACAGTTATCTAGCTTTTCATTACTTTACCTTATCTTCCTGCCCCAGAATTCCCTTCTTTCATCTATGGGGTTCCTAAAACATTCAGGAAGCCAGCTACATTACATGGCTGAACCACAGATCATAAAGTGTAGTGAAGTTGTGCATGTGTGTGTGTGTGTTGGGGTAACAAAAGACCAAATGAACAATGGAATGCCAAAATAGGGATGCGAGATCAAAACTTTCAATACTCCATCGATGTCACCCTCCTATTTGTATCTGGTAAAGGTATTTTTTTATAATGGATACTAGCCTTCTTCAAAATTCGTTTTCAACTCAGTAATAGCATCACCACAGTACACTATTCTATTCTTGTGTATCAACATAACCTTAACAAATTCACAGTTTATACTAAACTAATAGTCAACTTACTTGGGGGTACCCTGGAAATAAAGCAAACTTCATAGACATCATAGTCCTCAGTATTGAAAATAAACTTGCCACTCTCTGCTTCTTCCTTCACATACAGATGATGACCTTTGGAGTCTGTAACCTGCAAAAAATTAATCCTTAAGTGTACATTAATGCAACAGCCACAAAACTAATTTTACATGTGTGAAATTGTATGAACCTGCCATATCTTTGTTTTATTCAAGGTAAAACAAAAAGTAATAGACACAACCAAATGTGAAAAATAAATCAATGTCCACAAGATACTGTACAATGGTGCAATTAGCTCATACAAAAAGCACCTCAAATTAAGCATACTGAAAGAAGTAATTATTACTATACCTACAAACTATTCATTAGACAATACAAAACAATTCCCTAGACAACATCCCAAAAGAGATCTAATATGAACATCAAGAAGAGAAAAAATTTCAGCTTAATTTCATTCTCAATCCAAAGAAATCTGTTCTTCCTAACTGCCAAACTTGGTTACATCATAACAGCCTATACATCCAATTAGACTCTCTCTTAGAAACCATTTCTGACCCTTTGCACTTGTCACACTTTTTAGTTTAGCAGTTTTATCAAATACAGGAGTACTTAAAATCCCCAACTTTTTTCATTTCATCTATAATCCTCCAATTCAACTTTTTGGTAATGTATAAATCCTAGCCAATGATACCATAAGTATAAAGAGCTCTTAATTTTGAATCATAAAGTTAATATTTACTGGATAAATGAAATCTTTCAACTGTAAAATGTTTAGATAAAAAATTCAGTGTTGCATATACTAAGATCATCCAAATACATTAGTACATAATGTCAAAATACTTGTGCAAACGTGAAGCTGTAAAACTTGAAAAAAAAAAGAGCCAAATGCCATAAGGAAAATTCAGTATCAATCACCTTTAAATAGGTTCACTTTAACCCCCTTAGCTATCAGTTAGGCTTCCTTTCCAATCCTGTAAATTTCATATTTTTCAAGCCGTACCAGCAAAAAAAAATGTAATAAGCTCATACAGTAAGTCCAAAGACATTCACAAGGCAATGAGAAAATCACTTCAGAATTACCATCATTCTGATAATGCAAGTGTTGAAGGTACATTAATACAATGCAAAAAAAAAAAAATAATGCAAGTATGAAGAGACCTGCCACTATACGTTTTTACAATTCATCTTCCCTATACTAAAAAATTTCCTCTCTTCTTTTTATCCTTGTCCACTTATACAAATGGAGCATGCCTCATATGAGAACAGCTTTCCATGCTATACTTTACACCGAGTGCCAGGTTCTGCATTCAACCCCTAGAAGCTCACTTCACCACTGCTGAACAGAATAAATCATTCATTTCTTTTATCATTGTTTAATATTCTAAGCAAGTATGTTTTCTAAGATTTATTTTTTCACATCCGCTGCACATAACCACCATGGTCAATGGTTTATTCATCTTTAACTCTTCAGAATGAATGTTTCATTATATATCATATGTATCTGACTTTACTACTGTCTGATTTTTAGCACACACCTGACCATGGTGGGCAGGTTTTCCAATAACTGCAATATCAGGACTAATGCTTCGTTATGCATCTCACACTATGTTAACAGATGCATCAGTCTAATTTATTGCATGCAATGCTCAGTCGGTGCAAAAATGTTAAGGATGCTTTATTTTTCTATCATCAATATGTTGTGGAGGTAACAGTGAGGAATCCAAACATACGTGAATCTATCTTTTTTTTTTAAGACCAGAGAAATGTGCATTTTACCAAGTACTTACATGACAATCATAGGTAATGTGTATTCTTTCCCTTTAAATAAACCCTTTTTCTATTTCACTCAATTTCTCAATTCTTCACAGCCCCCTTACATACTGGGTAATAAAAACCAAAAGACAGAACAGTCTTCCACAGGTATCTTTCTAATCTTAACTTATAGTATTGCGTAAAATAAAACATGTAATATCCCAAAGGCTAGTTTCCATCCACGGCTTACCAGTAACAAATACTGGTAATTTTTAAAATACAATATGCTCTAACTCACTATATGAATCTCAAGAGCCCAAAGAACAACTAAATCATTCATTATCTATCACCACTTTCCATGGACCCCTAAACTGGTTACATACTAAAAAAAAATCATCCCAATCACATTGATGAATTCTTATGTTTTGAAAACACAACACAACTACTGCTAAACAGTATCATTTCTCCAAATATAATACAATGGTAACCATAAAATGGCAATTTCACTCCATGTTTCGCATATACTCAAGAAAATCTGGGTAACATTACCCACATATGATGAAACAGGTGGCAGACATTACTCTCACCATAGTAACCATTCCCTCTCCCGTATTCCATGACTATACCAAGAAATAGTGTCTTAAGTCTCCAATTCTTATGAATATATCTCATGACTAAGACACCATCTGTTCTGTGGAAAGTTTGAAGACCATAAAAAAAAATATCGTGAGTACGAGTAATACAACTCCGAGTTCCACTACCGTGAGATGCGTATTAAGTCTTCCATCCTTACCTGTATATCGACTCTCTGCCCAGGGGACTCTTGCACCTCATATTCACCAGACACGAGGACATCTTTATGAATCTCCTCCCGGAGGCACTTCTGGGTGTTGGGCTGCAGGTGGAACATCACGCCGTCCGCCGCCGCCACAAGCACCCCGAATATCGTCATTACCCACGTTACACGGCCCATCCTCGCCTTCTCAAGCACGGGTCTCCTTCCTAATCAATGGCATGAAGCCTTGCCACAGAGTGTGAGTGGTGTATATATCCCGATATTGGAGGAAAGAACCTGCCGATAACAGTGGTCAGCTGTGGAGGGGAAAGCCGCCGATGACGTTTGCTTACGGACGAGTTCCACGTAAGACAACCCTCACTCTTATAGACTCCATCTCTCAATACACCTCAAGGAAATAGATTTACCCAGTTTTTGACTTGGTAAAAATAGTGGTCAGATAAAATACATTCAAGAGGTTTGGGTTAAGGGTAATAGGGTATTCTTATTTTTTTTTTAGTGCGTGTTTTGTGTGTGGTGGTGAAGGACGCAGCGGCCTGCGTCCATTGGTTTGTTTACAGTGGTATAACTACCTCATCCTCTTCATAGAATTTTGAAATAAACTTTTATTGTCCCTTTAAAACACGAGGGTACTACGACACCTCAGCATGAGGGTTTTTTAACACGACGAACAACCCTTTAGCACGATGGTTAACGAGCCTTTACAACGACTTGACTGTTTAGCACGACAGTACAGGCCCTTAGTGCGAATTAAAGACCCTTTAGCTCTTTATTATATCAAAATTGTGTAGATATATAGCACACATTATGAAAGATATCTGTGATTCTGCAACAAAATAAAAATTTTACTCCGTGATATGATTTTTTTCAAGTTAATTTGAAGGTTGTCTCGACTTCCCAATTTTTCTCTGAATTTGATTTTTATGAGCCAACTAAGATTTCTGTGAGTTAATATTTCTGTATTTTGGATGGGTTGTAGGGTAAAATAATCTACCTCAATCTGGTAAAGCATCCCTGCCACAGTTAGAACTGTGGCTTCAAACCCAAGCTGTAATATTATTTCATTAAAAGATGCTTCTGGTATGCAAGTTATGTATGTTCATGTAACTGAATGGAATGCGAGGTATGAATGATGAATCTAAGCAGAAGTTTACTAATTTTAGGAAAGGTAATTTT
>JAUUEG010653773.1:0-13299 GCA_032361445.1 Panulirus gracilis
CTCCAGCCTCAACGTGAACCTCATCAACATACATCAGGGTTCTCCAGACCAGAGCCTTTGATGTTACTCTACCACAACATTCATCCCTCCATAAACATCCAGCAGTACCACGGCCTTCCAGCATTATACCCTGCCATAAGTCACCCTCCACCACAGCGTCCTACCACACCACACCTCCGACACCACTCTGCCACACTCTCTCCTGCTGCATCAGCCTTCCATATCATGTTGCAGTACTACATACCCTGCTACATGCTGACGTACAGCATTATAACCAGCTGCACAACCTCTCTTCCCTCAGTACGTCCCGCCATAGCACACCCATCTACATGATGTTCTCCATTACGTCCTCTGACACAATATCCTCCCGCACCACACCCGGCTTTCTCATGCCATACTCTCACCCGCTTCCTTATGTCGTATCTTCCTACACCATGGCTTCCTGCACTAAGCCTTCCTTTACAACGCATTCCCCTCACTACACCCCCTTCTCTCCTCACTCTCGACACTCTCCTTCATTACATCTTCCCTCATCAATCCTTCCTTCACTACATTGTCCCTCACCATATCAACCATAAATACATCTTGCCTCACAACCCCATTCAACACCAACACCACTTCGTTATATCTTGCCTCATTATACCTTCCCTCTCCGCACATTTCCTCAGTACATCCTTCCTCAGTGTAGACCTGGCTTTATCACACCCTCCCACACTCTACACCCACGAGATGTTAGAGAAAACGATAAGGAAGGAGTCTAGGGATTTCTTGACTGGCAAAAACTGAGTGAAAGACGAGATTAATTCAGGAAGAAAGGGTCTCGGGTGAAGAGCATTAGGCAACGGTCTAGTAAAAGGGGAATTCGTGGCTGGTACGTGCATTCTTGCCCTGTCAGAAGGCCTTTGGTACCGTCTCACACACATGATCAATGATGTGGCTAGATATGTAAGCTGGGGGGGCCCGAAGAGAGTTACTCAAGGCTACTTTTCAATGAGTGGCAGCTTCCTAACCAGATGGGAATAGAGGACACACATCAGGGAAGTATTTTCAAGCTGAGTGAGGCCGTCAAAGAGTGGTTCTCCTGGACTCGTTGCTGAGGCTACTCCTTAACTGATTAAAATCTTTTGCCAATCGGGGCAAAGTATAAACATGTTTGCTGGTGATATCAAGATCGGGAGAGTGTGAAGTAACAAGGACAATGATACATTACAAATACAAGATCTAGTAGGACAAAAGGCTAATGCTATTTAAGCCTGGGATTGAATCAGACTAGACCAGACCAGAAGCCACATACAAGGTATAAGCAGATTATAGAAGCTTTACTATGAACAAGACTCGAGTTGACATCATACTGAACATGTTTATTGACCATAATGTGAGTAGGATCATGGGGGAGGCAAATTATATTTTCATGATCTTCAAAACTGCCTCCCAGTGTGGACAGTGGGGTGTTTAGGAACACAGACACCGAACATAGCAACTTTAAGACAGAAGAATTGAGCATGGAGGGACGTGAGAAAGGGTGTCTTCAGCAACAGAGTTGTGGGCAAGTGGAGGAAGCGATGAGAAAAGGAAGTAAATACGAGTGGCTTTGGGAAGACAGAGAACCAATGTAGTGGAAATACAAGGATGAGACCCAGAGCTGTACGAGAGTGAGGTTCCCTTCCCACAAGAAGAGACAGGTACACAGGACACTTCCCTAACAGTTTCTTTCCTTGCTACACCCTCCTACGTCACACCTTACGTTAACACTCCCTCCTACGTCACACATTAACACTCCCTCCTATGTCGCACTTTAACACTCTCTTCCAAAATACATTTTCCTGCACCCTACCTTCCCTCACCGTTCCTTCCTTCGTCATGTAGCAACATCTCACTCATCCACTCCACGCCCTTTCTATCCATCCTCATTCTCCTTCTCCCTACATTCCTAATCTACTCCTTTCCTCCCCATGCCCCCGAGCACCATCCTTTTCATCCTCACGCCCTCAATACCATCCTCAGCTTCGCCTTGTCAGAAACACCACACCAACCCTCACCACACCCGCAACACCACACCCACCTTACCACACCCACCTGCCATACCTATCCTCGCCACGCCCTCTCATCACATCCATCACCACACCCCCAACACTACACATATCCTAACCACGCCCCGCCCCCTCCAACTCATACACCACGCCCCTAGCACCACGCCCTCACCAACACGCCTACTCTCGTCATTATCAGCCACCACCACATCTGCAGTTATCTCGTCCTCAACAACCACAGAGATAAGGCAAGTTATCATCACCTCGTACACTGCTGCAGGCGACATAGTCAAAGATCAGATTTCACTTTTTTTTCTCTTCTTTTATCGTGGTGACCAGACCTTGAGTGGCTTTGGTTACCTCGCTAACCACACATTCGTTTTTTCCTCCGAGTAAATTGTGTGTGTCTCGCGTAAGGCGCTATATAAGTCGGGTGAGGATTTCAGCATTCATAAGTTTATTTTCAAGAGGAAATGGACCCCATCCACAACACGGTGAGGTGCCTGCATTACGGTGAGGATTGGTGGTTGTCTCCCCTCAGTGAGGCATAAGGAAATCGGAAATCACATTCGTAAAGACACATTATCAACCATAATAGCTAATGCATCCATTGTCATATAACACGTGATTCAACGCCTTGTATACCCATGAGATCCGCCAGTGTCACCCATGTCCATTACTCACGAATGCTGAATGTTATCTGTTGCCGTGTGGAGGCAGCGATGCTTTCGCTCGCCAGCAACAGCGCCATCTGCATACCTCGGGTCTTGACCCTTCACCTGGCCCTACCTGGTGCAGATACCTCGAGCCAACACCAGTGGCCCCACCTGTACTCTTCCAACCTCTGTTTCTGACCTGCGACCCTCAGCTTTCCTCTTGTTACTGTCTCCTGACGGAGGAGGAACATATTGTGTTCTGTGTTTCTCATCGTAATCTATCATCAATTTTTTTTTGTCTTTTAATCTTTTCCTTTCCATCAGCTGGCACCTTGACCTTGGCATTTGACCCGACCCGAAAGGATCAGGTCAAAGGTGAGTCATTCCTCCCAAAGCTCAACAAAAAGTGAACCATTCCTTTTTTTTTGTGATGAGGTCAAAGGTCAGACGATAACATTCGTCTTCGTTAATTTATGCATTTAGAATTCATGGGTTGGGTCTCTACTGCAGGCCACGGTGATCATTATGACACTTGGGACAATAATGTGTATTATGAGGAAGATGTTAATATATTACATCTGCTTGCGAAGACTTGGTTTCTTGAGTTTTCCATTAACCTCAACACTCCTCCTGACGCTACTTACTGTGTTCCTTTTAAAAGTAGATGGGAATAGGTTGGGTACTACCCCACTGTACAGATAATGCTAAACTTCACGTAAATGACGAATAACGGATGTGTACAGTCAAGGGTCAGTAGGATTGAAATCACCAACATGTT
Source organism: Panulirus gracilis (assembly GCA_032361445.1). Taxonomy (NCBI): domain Eukaryota; kingdom Metazoa; phylum Arthropoda; class Malacostraca; order Decapoda; family Palinuridae; genus Panulirus; species Panulirus gracilis. The sequence continues at coordinate 3,465 of JAUUEG010653773.1, forward strand.
CTCCTTATCATCGACACTATATACATTGTTTCGGTCGGAGCAAAACAATGCCAATTGTCTAGCGGGTTTAACTATCAATATATGTGACACAGTGGTGGGTATGGTTGATTTTCCTGTGAATCCGAGTGCAGAACTAGGTCGTACTGCTCAACAGTCTTACTTAAGGACTAACAGGAGGATTTGTTTGGCCATATATTCGGCTTTCATTCTTGACGTGACAAACGCCAGCTCGCAATAGGTGTTACAGTGTCGTAACCTGACGAACTAACGTGGTGCAATCACTGAAGTGTATGGCACACCTAGCAACAAGGGCGTCACACCTAGCAACGAGAGCGTCACACCTAGGAACAAGAACGTCACACCTAGTTGCGAGAGCGTCACACCTAGCAACAAGAGCGTCACACCTAGTTGCGAGAGCGTCACACCTAGCACCAAGAGCGTCACACCTAGCACCAAGACACACCTAACACCAAGAAAGACACCTAGCAACAAGAGCGTCACACCTAGCAACAAGAGCGTCACGCCTAGCAACAAGAAAGTCACATCGTTCCCCGCAGGCAGACAAACCATTGTTTGTATGTTGCGTAACACCAGACAGACCACTCTTGGTACGCTGCGTATCATCAGACAGACCACTCTTGGTACGCTGCGTATAACTATGGTTTTATTCACTTGCCGGATTCAATATTTGATGACCTGTCATTCATAAAGAAATTCCCTAGATTTTCTCCTTCATCTAAGACAGAATCACCTTCGAAATTTTGTTTAATTGCAGCAAACGCTTTTGTTTTCCCTGTAATATCGTCGTAAAGTAACCATAATTTGCCTTAATTATAGGCTTAGATTAAATCATCGTCAAGTGAGTTGCGCTCAAGATTTTTCATCTGTTTGATATACCCTGACACACGTCCGTCACGAGACGGGGTAAGGCCGGGGTGCACGAGACGGAGGAAAGACCGGGGTGCACGAGACGGGGTAAGACCGGGTGCACGAGACGGCGTCCAGACAGTGGGACGGGGTTGCGGAGGTGTGGTGTGGGGGGGAAGAGAGAGGAGGGTGTGATTCAAGACACAGCGGGAGGAGCCAAGCCGTCCACCAACTGCTGCTGCTGCCGGGGAGCAGACGCGACAGGTGTGGTGTCTTGTATGACCACACCAGCACACCAGTCGATCAATAGCAGATGACCTTCCAACAACTACCATCGTATCTGACTACCTCAACCACAACCACGGTAGTAGTAGACTACCTACTATAGTACCTGACGACCCCACTACGACCACGATAGCAGTAGACTACGTCAATAATCATAGTATCTGACTATTATGTCTCCACGACCACCATAGTATCTAACTACCTCACCACGACTACCAGACAACCAGAAGAGTCCATCATTACCATAGGCTGTGATAGCTATGTCGTGACTACCGTAGCATCATAGCCACTCTTTGCTACCTCCGCCATATTCCCGCCAGCTCTCTGGCACCTCCAGCGCAAAACTTACCAAGATGAGAGAGAGATTTGCTGACGCTACATTATTACCAACCTCCTCCTCCTCATCATCCGGTTCAAAAGACGGCTGTCACCAATTCTCATCTTTTTACCACTTATCTGCCACCATTTACTCATCACCAGAGTTTTCCTCACTGCCTGCCACCTTGCTGTTTCTACTCTGCCACCACCACCACCACCACCAACCTGCGCTACCCACACCTTGCCACCATCATACCTACAACCTTATCACCACTTCCCTGCCAACACCCTCTGCACCACATCCATTATAATGCTAATAGCAGCAAGTCACTAATCCATCGACCATATTGACAACATCAAGATCACCAACCAGCCATAAACACACTGATACATCCATCATGTTGCCAACCTACCGTCCCTGCCACCATGGCACACTCAACCTCACCACAACACCACACAGTAATGACTCTCTCACTCCCCTGCCACTACATTACCTGCGAGCCCACTGCTCCCCAGCCACGACCATACCAGTCACTCACCTTCCACCTGTTCCTATCAACCACACTATCCACATCCAGCCACTACTAGACCAACCTTTCTACCACCAGCGAGCCACCTGTAACGACTCTACCACCATCTAGCCACCACCAACCTCCCCCTCCGACACCCCAGCATCCTCCCCGCTGCCTGGGACACACCACCTCCTTGGAGATACCAATCTCCCCCGAACAGGTAAAAGGTTAAGTCTGCAGATAACCCACGGGTCTGTTCCGGTTATCACACGATAACACAAAGCCAAGATCCCGAAATAGTTGTTGACGACGCCCAGGGAGGAAAGAAGACGAACTTATAAGCTGTTATGCAAATGTGACGTATGGTTAACTTTCTGTGATATTAGATTTTGAAATCGTTCATCTTGTGGCTATAGTATGTTTTGCTCTATCTCTCGTACGGCCCACAGTGGACGGAACTTGTGAAGCGGTGATAGGCTGGCACGGGTGTAAACACCACGAGTTCATACCCAGCCCTTTGTGTTGGTAGTAATTTCTGAATTCTCACGTGTATGTGGGTCAGTGGTGCAGCTCTGTCTTGCAGCTTGATGTGTAAGACAACAGTTGTATTGTGGTGGTGTGCATATACCGGGAACCCACAAGGGTGCGGGGGATAGGGACGCCTGAGGGAGGAGAGTGATGGCTCTGAGGGGGCCTCTCCTCTGGAGGAAGACGCAGGTGATGTCATTGTCGAAGGTGAGGAGGGGTCATCTCCATTCATTATTATATCTACACTATCCTTATTTCTTTGTATATTTATCTTCACTATCTTCATTTATTCGTATATCTTCAGAATCGATGTTAAAAATGTCGTGATGTGATCCCTCCCATTTTCCATCGTAGGGCCGACGCTAGCCTTTCGCTCCTCGCCAACCCTTTGTGTTCACTAAGTGAACAATTACCCCTTTTGTGTACCGTTACTGAAAAAGTAACGAAGATACAGATAACTCCCGGCTATAATAAAAAGCATAGTTGTCTCTTTCGTGTACGTTGACTAAACCCTTCCCTGTACGATAACCTTTCCCGGTCATGGACACTCTACCAAAATGATGTACGATAACATCAGTTTCACTCCTAGAGTACATTACTGAATATGACTGGAAATCATTAGTAAAGTTATTTGACCCTGAATATGATGATCGACCACCTTAGTCATAGTTTTGATCTTGTACAGTACGTTAACATGCCCTTGGGTGTTAACAATTTCTCCCAGAAGTTCGGTAGTTGGCGCCTCAGAACGATATCTAACAAAATTTAGTACGATAACTATCCTTGCGCGTAGTATTTGACTCAGATTGTACGATAATGTGCAAGTTAAAATCAGTTTTGCCCACTTGAGTACGATCGTTATAATCAACATTTCTATCCTCACTATCTCTATAATCAACATATCTATCCTCACTATCTATATAATCAGCATATCTATCCTCACTATATATATAATCAACATATCTATCCTCACTATCACTATAATCAGCATATCTATCCTCACTATCGCCATAATCAGCATATTTATCCTCACTATCTATATAATCAGCATATCTACCCTCACTATCTATATAATCAGCATATCTATCCTCACTGCCTCTATAATCAGCATATCTATCCTCACTATCTCTTTAATCAGCATATCAATCCTCACTATGTCTATAATCAGCATGTCTATCCTCGCTATCTCTATAATCAGCATATCTATCCTCACTATCTCTATAATCAGCATATTTGTCCTCTATCTATATAATCAGCACATCTATCCTCACTATCTCTATAATCAGCATATTTATCCTCACTATCGATATAGTCAGCATATCTCTCCTCAATACCTCTATAATCAGCATATTTATCATCACTATCTATATAATCAGCATATTTATCCTCACTATCTGTATAATCAGCATATCTATCCTCACTATCTCTATAATCAGCATATCTATCCTCACTATCTCTATAATCAGCATATTTATCCTCACTATCTATATAATCAGCATATCTATCCTCACTGTCTCTATAATCAGCATATTCATCCTCACTGTCTCTATAATCAGCATATTCATCCTCACTATCTATATAGTCAGCATATCTCTCCTCACTACCTCTATAATCAGCATATCAATCCTCACTATGTCTATAATTATCAGAATATCTATCCTTTCTATATTATCAGGATATCATCTTCACTGCCTCTATAGTCAGCATATCTCTCCTCACTGCCTCCATAATCAACATTTATTTCCACACTCTACTATGAGCATCTCATCTTTCCCTCCTACTCCATCAATCAGCATATCTATTCCTCGATGCCCACATCGTCAGCATATATGTATATCCTCACTATCATATGTTATTTATCTCCATGATCATCATTCCTTTCTTCACTATTTGGGATTTAAATACCTGGAACGGAACGACCTTTGCTAGATTTTGTGACCCTATGTAGGTAGCGCCATTAGAGGTGCGTCTGGAGGTTTTATAAAATATTAAAAAAGAGCAGACGTCTGAAACACATAGACATGACTGAGAAGTGGAAACATTATCGAGATAAACGGACGAAGTCTAGTGAAATCGAAAAACCCACGAAGAGGAGGAAGTGGGTGAGCGAACGAGATGGACAACCCGAGTGCTCTGATGTGCCACTGCAAGAACTTTTCAGGAAGAAGAATGACAAAAACGTGGGCATGATGTACAGGCCACGGCCGTCTTCCACCTCCTCGTCCTAGAAGGAAGATGATCAGTGGAGGAAGTGTTCGGTTCTGTACGGGATTCACAAGTGCTTGGAGACCGATGAAGATGTGATGGAGTTCCGTAAAGCACTGAAACATTTCGACAAAAACATCAACTTTTCCGAGTGCCCGGACCCAACACCGGAGAACTTGAGAACTGTGGACAGCGACACCGGCTTGGACTCTCCTTGCTCGCCCGATTTCCTTGAGGAGGTGCAAGAGCTTGAACGGACGATGCACAGGCAAAGTGACGTGTCCTAGCTGAACTCGTGGTGTAAGTAGGAAACTGACTAATGGACTCCCCTCCCCCGCCAACGGCCGGTGGAGGTCGTAGATAGGGTACAGATAACCTTCATGACGGACAAGGATGTTCTTGACAAGAGCTTTCTTGAAGTCAAGGAGGTTGGACTTCATGGAGAGCAGAACTCCGTGACTGACCCGCGTCTTGGTCCCCCAATACTTAACAGGAACATCTTGTGTCCCACATGCTTGATGAAGGATTGCCTCGGGCACTTAGGTCACATTGACTTGGGACACTACGTGTATCATCCAGCGATCGTACATAAACTGGTCGAGGTTCTCCGGTAGATCTGTCCGCATTGCTTAGGTCCGGCAAAGAAGTGTGAGAGAGATACACAAAGGTTGGAGGAACTCTTAGCTTACGATAAAGTTCTCAAGAAGCTTCCAGGGAAGATCAGAAGAGTGACCAATATGAAACCCCACAACCCGTAGAGGGAACGTTTGATTAAGGAGGTAGAGGAGGAATATGAAGAGTACAAACGCCTAAAGCGATACAAGATCACTTCGACTTGCTGTGAGAAATATAAGGTGAAATACTCCATCATTAAGATCAGAGGGATGAAATTCATTCGGACCACAATACACACGAAGTTCGAGAAGCCTATCAATAAAGTTTACTGGCCATTCGCCACTTACCGTTTCCTAAAGAGTGTCCCTTAGGAGACATTGAGGGCTCTCAAGCTCAAAAATGATGTAGAGATTTTCTTCCATCGTTACGTGCCGGTAGTGGCAACCGTAATCAGACAGATGAAACTAGTAGACGGTGCCTATGTACCGAACCCCATCACAGTGTGGTATAACAAATTAGTCGGAGTGAAAAAGAGCCTTCAGGAACTGTTTCCGGAGCTTAAGCAGATGGATGAAGCGGTGAACTATAACAGCGACTCCGATTTCTGTTAGCGGCTGTCAGAAGAATTCTTGCTGCCACAGGAGATCCAATCTCTCAGGCACCAAACGTATCAGAAGTTGAAAGAACAGTATTTCGGTGAGAAGGAAGATAAAAAGAGGTAGGTTAGGATTAATGTGAGTCGCTTTACCAAGAAGGGTTCGCAGTCTTCCGAAGAGGAATCCGAAAATAAGGAAACTGGCGAAGATACTAAAGAGGTCGACTCATATCAAAACAGAGTGTAAGAGGAAATCGAGAGGCAGGAAGAGGAAAGAGAATTAGATTCTGCAGAGATGGCGAACGTATCGGATGACGAGGGTCTGGCTCAAGATAACGATGCGAAAGAGAAGTAGGCAGAGGAAGAGGACTAAGAGACGCTGGATTCCATAAAGGACATGTTTAGCGAAGATGAGGAAATGGACGATGACACCATGTAACTGGAGGAGAAATACTTCGAAATGGATTGTAAGGTGTTTGGCCTCAAGCAGGCAGAAGTCAACATGATGTCGTGCAGGCTGTGTCCCAAGGTAAGTCAGGCTTTGTTGAAGATGTCTTTCATAATCCAGAAGATGTAGAAGGACGCAGGGCGTAGGATGGAGGGTAAAAAGGGTTGGATCAGGCACGCTCTGCTGGGGAAGAGGGTTAACAACTGTGCCCGTGCTGTGTTTACAATCAACGACCATCTCCCGGTCGGCACAGTCGGCCTCCCGAGGAAGTGTGCCTGCAAGCTCGTCCTTGAAACGTATGTCGAGAGGGCAAATCTGCGGGAGATGCAGAGGCTAGTGGACAACTTCCCCGACCACCCTACCATCTTCAGCGTTACCAGGGGGAACTACCGGATCCAGCTTAAGGACATGAAAAGGCCGAAAGGAGAGAGTAGTGGTAGGCTGTGCATCCTTCGCGTTGGTGACGTGGTCCACAGACAGGTCATGGACGGGGATATGGTCCTCGTCAACCGCCAGCCGACGCTGACGAAGACGTGCATCATGGCCCACAAGGTCAAGGTCACCGACACGAACACCATCTCTCTCAACGTTCTCGAAACCGACAGCTTCCATGCTGATTGTGACGGTGACGAAATGAACATTTTCGTCCCCAAGCAGATCATGTCGGAGCTTAGAAGGATGACGCCTACCTTCAACCTCTATTCCTCCAAGGACGGGAAATGTCTTCAGCAGCTGAAGGATTATGAGCTCGTTGCAGGATATACACTTAGTACGCAGAACGTGTTTATCTCTAGGAAAACCCTGGATAATATACTCCCCGGCGAATCCAGGCGACGTCATCCAGCTATATTGAAGCCCGAAATTCTGTGGACCGGGAAGCAGCTCTTGTCTAGTTCTTTCCCCGAAGACTTGACCCTGGACGTCCTTCGGGAGAAAATGGACTTGGACCGATTCGTCATCCGTAGGGGAGAGTTCCTATCTGGAGAGTTCACCAAGAAAACCCAGGATGAACTATTGACCTGCTGCTGTAAAGTCTTTTATGACAACCAAACCATCCAAAGGATGACGGGAAAATTGCAGCGCACAATTCTGGATTCTTCTCGCTACATGTAAATTCAGGGCTGGAACTTCACACACTTTGATCTCATTTACCCAGATAAGGAACGGTTGGAGACAATCAGACAACACGCACTCGAGGAGGTAGCTGAGGCCATGAAGGTTAAGGATCCCATATTGAGAAATAGACTTTTGAAGGCTGTCGTACCCAATGCAGTGCCTGAGCTTGTCAAGGGCTTGGACAGGAACAGCAATGTACTGGCCAAGTTGAAGTCAGGCGCTTGCGATCCCATTAACCTCGTACACTGTGTCTTGTTCATTGGATAGCTGAACATAGACGATAAACCTCTGGCCAAGCAGGTGGGCGGCAGACTCCTCCACCACTTTTCCCGTGACGATGATAGCGCAGAAGCCCAGGGCTTCGTCTTTTCTTGTTACAACGACGGCGTAATGAAAAAAGATATCCCTCTCTTGGCTGCCGTTGCTCGTGATTCCGTGATTAGAAAACATAAATCTACGGCAGACAGCGGTTATATGTAGAGGAAACTGACCCGGTTCCTTGAGGACGTCACTGTTAGGCACGACGGAACAGTTAGAGAAGCAACAGAGAAGATAATCCAACAGATTTACGGCGGTGACGGGTTCTTGCCTTCCAAATGCGTGCCTGTCGTTGTGTAGTGTGCTCCCTTTAGCGACGAGGAACGTGATGAGTTTAGTCGTTTCATGAACCAGCCACAGTTTACGCCCGCGGAGAGACGCTTGATGGAGAAAGAGGCCCTGAGACTGGAGAAAGACAGGAGGTTCCTCGCCAAGCACTACCGGCCGAAGACTGAGGATGGTTCGATCACCGTGACCTACCCCGTCCATGTTCCTTACGTGTTGAATAAGGTCTTGTCTCGGATTCCCAAGCGAGGCGCCAGGGTAGGGGTCAAGGAGATCAGGCAGGGCGTGAGGTGCTTGTTTAAGACCTTGGAGGATTTTATTGACCCGCCCATTGACAATTAGGAAGAAGAGGATGCTTTCTGGGAGCAGTTAGAGACCCGGAAGGCCAGGAGAGATTTGATGATTTCACTCGGTATGAACTGCCGCGTCTCCCCCAGAAGGGGACCCAACGGCAAGTACCCGGAGCGTAATTACGATCGTGACTTTGAGCTGGAGCGGAGAAAGAAGCCGTTGAGGTTGTTAGGCACCCCTCTGTCTTTGTTTGAGCGCTACATCCGGTAGCACGTCAATATCTTCGAAATGTTGAAGTTGAAGATCACCAGCAGGCAGTTCATCGGCGTGTTGCAGGAGATACGTATCAAGTTCCACGAAGGTAGACCCGAGGTTGGGGAACACGTAGGAGCCCTAGCAGCTCAGGCCCTGGCAGAGCCACTTGTACAGATGACACTTAACGCTGTCCACAGAGCAGGTGGGTCTGGCCAGGACTGCAGTGCAATGGAACGTCTTAACCACCTATTGAACGGCACCGCTCTGGACGTCATTGAGAAAGAAGATACTCTAGGTATGGAAGCTGCTCAGGACCTGCTGGTGAAGGAAATTAAGAGTGTTTACGACGATGCAGGGGAGAAGGTTGACATCCGGCACATTGAACTGGTCGTCGATTACATGGGAAGAGACGGACATTTGAGGGGTTTCAATCGACATGACATTCCAGAGTATACAAGTTTCCTCAAGGCTGCCGCATTTGAGAAACCCGTGAGCGTTTTCGTGGAGGCAGCTTACAACCGGAGAATAGACCCTCTGAAAGGCGTGAGTGAAAATATTATGATGTGCAAGCCCGTAAATTTGCCACCTATAGGCGAAGTGCTTTGGGTGGAAGGGAGGAATGATGATACAACTGAAGGGTCCAGTGATGAGGATTGCTCTCTCGATACTCTAAGGAGAAAATACAGTGAAAGGAGGAGGAAGACGAGGAGGGGTTACCGCACGGAACAGGACTCTGTGTAACACGAGAAGAAACGTCAGAGGGACGAGAGTGATGGCTCTGAGGGGACCTCTCCTCCAAAGAGATTAAAGGAGGAGATCTCCCTGAAGAAACGCCAGAGGGACGAGATTGATGGCTCTGAGGGGACCTCTCCTCCAAAGAGATTAAAGGAGGAGATCTCCCTGAAGAAACGTCAGAGGGACGAGATTGATGGCTCTGAGGGGACCTCTCCTCCAAAGAGATTAGAGGAGGAGATCTCCCTGAAGAAACGCCAGAGGGACGAGATTGATGGCTCTGAGGGGACCTCTCCTCCAAAGAGATTAAAGGAGGAGATCTCCCTGAAGAAACGTCAGAGGGACGAGATTGATGGCTCTGAGGGGACCTCTCCTCCAAAGAGATTAGAGGAGGAGATCTCCCTGAAGAAACGCCAGAGGGACGAGATTGATGGCTCTGAGGGGACCTCTCCTCCAAAGAGATTA
>JAUUEG010654211.1:0-13289 GCA_032361445.1 Panulirus gracilis
AGGTAGATATATACGAATTTATCGAAGAATGATGATGAAAAGATTTTACAAGATGAACTTTGCATGGCCTTTGATATGTTGTATGACTGACTCTAATAATGATGGCTTGCCCTTATCCCCGATGTGTTTTTTAATGGAATCGAGCAGTGGTGGCATTCTCATATCACATCCTTTCCAAGCATTATCTTACTAGGTTTACTACACCATTTTAGGTACTTACACCAGGTCAATTAATAACTTAAGCCAAGTTTAGATCCTCTTGATGTATTATCCATTGATTTATGTTGAAGTATATGTGATCCTTTTCTTCATGATGATTACAAACAAGAAGATTTTATCCTTGTGTTTTGTGAAAGAAAAGGGAAAGTTAAAGAATTGTTTCTGTGATGCATTTAGCATGGAGTAATACTTAATACTATATACTTACTGTTAAGCCTGCTTGATAGGGTGGATATGATTCGTATAGGTGTCATATCTTTTCCTTTTCTTATTTGGGTATTTAATGTTTTTCTTAAAATCTCTCAAAATGTACCAGTTAATTGACCATTTGTGAATCATCCTGTTCATATTTTCATATCTCAGTTTCAATAGCCTGAAGTTGCTACGATCTGTTATTTGTTCAATTTTGGTGTTACTCTTGGAACAAGATTTTTTTTCCCCAAAGCCACAGGTTTTCAAAGAATTTAAGTTCTTCCAATTCAACTGATATTTAAATATTTATTTCAGTTATATGATCAATGAAGACAAATGTTTATAACGAGATATATTTATATTAATCAGCCATAATGAGATAAGTTATGTAAGTGGTATCAGTTGAAATAGAGTATTTTATCAATACAATAATGATGATTTTTGTTATACTTAATGATACGTGTGTCCACAAGAATGGGGAAAATTGAGTTGTGAGTCCTCATGCTACTGTTGGTAATGAGGGTCTTACAGTAGAACCTCCAGGTTAGGTTAAGTAAGATTGATGATTATTTACTGGAAGTTTTGAGTGAAACTTTTGGATATGGCATATTATTTTGAGATGGCTTCCAAATTCTAGTTTATTATCCACAGACTGGAAATCCATCATTGTATTTAATTATCTCCATAGAATATGTTGATTCCAAAATTTTTGAGGAAAAATTCCTTGCAAATGAACATGTAAAGCATCACAAAGTAGTATACCATTATTATTATTTTTTTGTTATATTGACACTAAAACTGGCTTTGATTATGATTATCATGAAAGATAGTCTTCTGCGGCATTAGAGTGCTAGCTTCCATTATGCTTTTGCAAAGCCTTTATGATATAAAGACATTCTGGATCAGCTTCCTCATGATCAGCTTCTGGCGTTGGGTCACTGCTACCTTTAGACCACTGATCATCCAGAGATGATATATGCTCCCTTGTCTGCTGAATGACCATGGGCAGCTGCTAATGTCAGCAAAGTAAATAACTCATCTGTGTCTTTAGGATCATAAGGGTGGCAAAGTTTGTGGGTGACTTCATCAGTGGAAAAATTTTCTTCCTTGCTTCACCTCTCTCAAGTAGCGTCTGTCCACAAGTAGCATCTATCAGCCTTACTTTTCTGTATTTGTCTGATACAGTATTCATCTTGTTGCAGTTCTAAAGCTGGTGATTTGGTCCAGTGTATAAACCCCTTAGCACTATCTTTGCCAGATGTTGAAGAATGTGCTCTACAGCTTGCATCAGACAGTTTAACAATGTAAGATGCTTCTGGTAGCATGCTGGGGTTCAAGACATCCAGTAACTGTGAATTATAGTTTTGCAGTTGAAGTTTACCATTCTGGTACAAGGTTGAAGCCCAGGGATGATTATCGTAAGAGAACGTGTTAAGATGGCTATCATTCACCTGAATATGATGGCCATCATTACCTGAATGGAGAACGGCTTGCTGATCAGACTAGTTAATTCATGTTTTCTATAATGTTGCTTTGCCATGGATTTAGTTTTACCATGATGATGTTTGGTAATGAGGAGGCTATTCCTTTTAATTTACTTTTGGATTGACACTCCTTTCCCCAAGAATGTTTTTCGCAAAAGCTGTGCACTGCTCCTTTCCAACAGCCTCTATTGATTGAAGGGTGTTTCCTTCATCCATCAACAGTTCAACACAATTGTAAGTATTGAGGGTTATGAGTTCTTATGAGAATCCTAGGAAAGGATTGCCCATTGATACAGAGTTTATACAAATCTTACTGACTTCTGCCTCTCTAATTTTCTGAGGTGAAAGTCCTTGTCCATGATTATGGGGACCAGCAGTGTCATTCTATTATGTACTGACCTTCAAACTGAGACAGCATAATCTGCTCTAGATCTGACATGATCCATCTGTTCTGTTACTGGGTTCTCTCTCATCCCAGTTGCTCCACCAGTCCTTCATTTTTTCATTGTTTTGCTTATGTTCTTGATTCTTGGCATAGTGTCTTTACGAAGACCCAAAACCTTTGTAGGTCTTCTCTAATGCCATTGGGTAGGATCTTTCTGTCCCAACAGGAAACCAGCCAGTAAGGGTGCAGCAGCACTTGGTTCCAGATGATTACAGCCAACAGGAGCCCCATCTCCATTTTTTTCCCCCCTGAGTTCTTGGTGCAGCCAAACTGAAACTTTTATTTCAGTTCTGAATACCCTGCTGTACATTATATACTCTTCATTTTTTTAAATCATTGAATCATATTAAAGTGCTTGTCTACAAGTATTGAAATACATGATTGTTGTTGCACATATAATGCAGAAGCACGAAATTATGTTTATTTTGAAGTGCAGAAGCTGAATTATAAGAAAAATAACAAAGAAAAAAGATAAAATTGATTTTTCACAAACTGTGTGCTTTATTCTTGTGTTTTAGATACTTTTAAACATGCAGGACTGTTGAAGATGGTAGTCGGATTAATTTAAAGCATTAATAAGTGGTTGATTTAGATAGATCCTTTCACAATAAGTGCAGGTTATATCTTTTCTGTGTTTATCATGCTAGAATATTCAGTATACTGTAAAAAAGGTGGAGGAAAACTGTTATTTAACTCTTGCATCATGGAAGATTTCATAGTCATCTAAAAATTCTCTTGTCAATAAATGAAAGTGTTAGTTTGGAGTTTTGTTTTAGTTTTCCAGTATCAAAAACCCTAAAGTTTCCAGTAATCTTTGGAAACATTATTAGGTAGTAGATTTTTTTTCCAAAAAAAAATGTGAGAAGTAGAATATTGTAAAGATCCTTAGTATTTCGTAGGGCCAGAACTATTCCAGAAACATGATTCTTGCCTTGTAAGCAAAATACGGCTGCAGAATAGTTAATTTTCTAAGTAAGCCAAGATATATTTATGTGAAGCATGCAACAAAACACTATACACACTTTGTTATTATTTTAGCAATATATAAAGCATATATGTATGACAGCAGAGGTAATGTTTGGCCATCAGTTCATGGACAGAGAGTGTTGTCGCTTACTGTGGAAGAGGGAAAAGTTTTCGATGGCTGTGGAGCAGTCTTTTATTACAGGAAAAGGTGATTGATTTTTTGGTGACCACAGTTGCTTTTATGTGGTGAATGGGTTAATTTCCTCAAAAGCAATGTTCTTTGGTCATGCTATTTGAATAATAAACTTGGACGGATCTTTTGATGATGCTACCTGTACGCATGGCGAATCAAGTACAAAAGAAGGTACCTTCTTAAGAAAAGATATACTCAACTGGAATGTATCATTGAGATTGTCATTTGTAGGGGTCATGAAAGATGAAGAGAAGTGGTTTGAAGTTTAAACACATCCGTTATAATAGTTTAATACAACATATACGTGAATGTATTTTCTTATGGCTTTTAACTTACATATATGGATGGAGTGAAAAGGAAAAGGGGTGCAGAGATTGAGTATGTTATTAAGGTGTTTTGGCTTGTGACAATGTAGTCCTCAGCCATCTGAGCAGTTGGCAGCACATTTTAGATCACTGGTGGCTTTTTCACGGATGATGCATCTCTTCCAGTCCATGTTTTTGTCTACTATAGATGTCTTCCTGATAATAGAAAAGTTAGAAAATGTGTGTTTTATTTCAAAAGCATTTGACTTTTTTTTTTTTATGTTAGCTGAGATGGTGCAGGCAACTGGACCCCAAGTCGCGGTCATCTCATTAACGCTGTATATATATTGCAAGAGGTTACAGGATCACAGTTGTGCGCACAATCTGGTATATGCATAAACCACAGGAAAATGAAACACGATAAGTTCCCAAGTGCACTTTCATGTAATGGTCACATTGTCGGGGGAAATACAAGAATGAGATAAAAGACATGGAGCAGTCAGTTGATATGCAAGGAAGAGATGTAGCAAAGATGCCATTGGTAAGCATGCAGTATCAGATGGTGGTGTTCATGTTGTTGTTCGGGTCTAGCATCATGCATGCCATAGAATTTTTATTATGTAGACAAGAAAGGGAACTGTTTACAAGTTTTGCCTATAAATAAGCTATCCAGTTTGTGTGGACTTTCACTGATATTTGATAATAGAAGATTCAATGATATTTCTGGTGATAAAAGAGTTACAGTTAATAACTGAATTGGCATTACTCCAGGCAATACAATGGTCATGATTTTAACATGATTGAAGAAAACCTTTGAATTTTGTCCAGTTCTTATACCATATTATATTCCTTAAATCTAACATAAAGATCTGTATCAGTCTGCCCAACATAAAACACATTAAAATTTTTGCAGGGTCGTCTGTAAACACAGCCTACAGAATTTTCTGTTGAGTTTTTTGTTAAGATATTCCTTATTGTATTGTTATTGCTGAAGGCTACATTTACATTAAAGGATTTAAGCAACCTAGGAAGTAATGTAAAATTATCAGTAAAAGGAAGAACCTAAAGAATCTTGGTATCAGGGAGGTTTGGGTTTAACCCTATGATATGGTTTCTTTGCCAACTTGAGGGATTTATTAATGAAAGATATAGAACACTTTAACTTGGATCCAATAGAATATCCTCTCAAACTCATCATCGATAAATTCTGGACTGCATATATGTAATGCCTTAAGGAACATCGACTGGACTGATGATGAATTAACTCTCATGTTGAGATGAGTAATAATGAATGTATAAACAAACATTGGTTGGTTTTCTGTATATGCTAAACTTAAACATGTTTCTGTCCCTAAGGATCATGCAATCAAAAAATGGTAACATACAATTATTTTCCACTTCCACAATAAAGCTGATAGAAGTTACTAAATTGTTAAGGGAGAAATGCTTGAGTCCAGTATGTCATGCTCTCACTCCAATTTGGGTTTAGGCTGCTGGACTGCCTTAGTCTCAGCTGATTGTAATTCGCAAAACTTGTTTTTAGAAGAATGGCTTACATGATAAGTCTTGGGGCTGGTTCTCTTTCTTTCAGTATTTATAAGCTGCATTGTAAGATATCAAAACTTGCAGAAGATATTAAGCAGTTGAATAAAGCTGTTAACTGAGATTGAATGTCTTTATATACTGATAGATAAGCTGATCTATTGTACTCATTGGTGACAAATTCTTTTTGTTTTTTCATTGATAAGTGCAAAGTTTTATGTTGGTAGTCAAAACAAGAAGGAAAGCTACAGTATGAATTCTGTTGAGCTACAAAATGTAAATAAGGAAAGAGTATTGGATGTGATGCTCTCTTATGACTTAGATTGAAGTAGTACACAGAATTTGTATAATAGATGAATAGAATTCTTGGATTCATAAGTAGGGCTTTCAGATTTAAGGCTAGGGGAATCAACCTCAGTATTTAAAAGTCATTGATGAGTCTCCATATTGTATATTGTGTTTAGTTTTGGTTGCCTATCTTGAAAAAAGACAGTGTTTAGAGTACAGTGTTAAACTACCAAAATGATTCCTTCACTGAGAAGAAAATCATATAAGAGCTGATTAAATGACTTAAGTTTATTTAGAAACGGGAAAGTTAAAAGGTAGCCTAATACAGGTATTCAGAATTATCATGCGTTTCGATGATTTCAATCTAAGCTGCTACATATAGCTTTATTTGTCACTTGTAGTTATGTATACAGACCCGTTGGCAAAAGGATTTCCTTGAAAGAGGTAAAGTTCTTTTTCTTCAAGAGGATCGTTAACATTTGGAATGATTTTGTTATTAACAGTGGTTGAAAGCATTACCACAGAAATGTTTTAAGAATGAACTTTATCAATTTTTAGCTTAAAGTTTATGACAAACATTATTTGTGCCTCTTTAGTTTTATGAAAAGTTTGCAGGTTTTTCTCTTTGAGACATGTATTCCTTTGTATTCTTACTGCACCATTTTGTGAGTTTCTAACATCTTCCACTATCACAGACAGACTTGAAAGGAGTGAGTGGTCTGTTGCCATTTGAATTCCTTTATATTTAATTGTATGATCCACCATACATCTGTCACTGGATACTTTACATCATGTAGGGTCTGGCACTGTTGCTAAAGTTAACTGAAGTTTGACTGATTAATGTAATCCAATTGTAAAATGTATTTTCAGAATGCGTCGTCGTTTAAACAGTCGTGCATTTGACCCGTTTGATGAGTGGCTGGAGTCTCATGGTTTATATCGTAAGCAAGTTGCACGGGATGGGTCATGTCTTTTTCGTGCTGTTGCGGAGCAAGTAAGTTCCTTTACTTTTATTTTAGTACATGGTGTATATACATTGTACATACAGTGGCATGTTTAATTATGAAATTGCATATTTCTCTCCCTTTCCATCAGTTTTTACACTTGAGTGTTCTTATATGTTTTTAATTGCATTTGATTACATTTCATAATGTTTCACCAATTTTAAGCTTTCTGAAGAAAATGCATGTATAGAGTCAGTTTTATTGAATATGTAATTAGAGATTAACTTTGTGAAATCCTTGGTTTAGAGAATTCAGCAACATATTAGAGGGCACAGGTTCAGTACCAAAATGATGTATATCAATTGTGTACTAAATTTAAATGTAGATGTGTAGATGCAAGGAGTGCTTGTAGAAGTGACCATATTTAAAATGATACTCCTGTTTTTAGGTCTTCATGTCTCAGAGTGAGCATGTTCGTGTGCGGTCCCTTTGCTTGGAGTATTTGATGTTGTACAAGGATGACTTCCAACCAGTAAGTTTTTTTAAAAAGTTAACATTTAGGTTTTAGGTTTTTTTCTTGCTTGCATTTTAGACATCATTTCAGAGTAATGCTATTTAAATTCTGTGTCCCATCTGTTATCCTTGATATTCTTCTTTGACCCTTGGCTAATTTACACTTATTCTTAACATAGCTATGTGAGAGGGTGTAAATAGTACTCCAAACTACTGCAGGTCTTCATGATTATTCCAAGGACTGTAAGTTGATTTTCCTGATAAGACATTTCCTTCTTACCCCTTTTATCTCACAGGAATTCATTTTCAGTAAATTTGATTACAAATTTATGCATCTAAAATTCTTTCATACTTTCCCTCTCTTTCACAATGTACCTCTTGTCCTGTTAGCCATACTATCCTCGGCATTTTCACATCTTTCATTCATTCAACATAGCTATGCCATCTTAGTATTCCTGAATGATTTTATATATCTGATGAATTTTGTGTACCATACACTTATCTGTTCCAGTAGATCATACATCACCACTGGTTTGTGGCTGATTTTTTATTTGTGTCACATGGGTATGTGTGTGCTTCGGAAGGTGTCACTGGAATGAGTCAGAAGTGTTTTATGAGTGGTGGCTGGATTGGTGCAGTAAGGGTGGATCTCTAGTGTATGCCAGAGTTGCTTGCTGTGTGTTTTGTGGTTCACTTTGTTGAGAAAGGTGTGCCACTTGTCAGTTTGCTTTCCAATGATTAGGTTGGTGAGGTTTGCTTAGAGTTTGGATTTCTTCTCAGGTTCCTTCTCATATTTCTATTGAAGTTGAGTAGTTTTGTTTAAGCTGGTTTCTTTGTGAGGTGTTTAGCTTGTGGGAAAAAGTTGGGTCTTTTGTTTCTAGGTCCTTGTGATAGGTCCTTTATGCTGGTTTGGTTGGAGATGTTGAAGAAGTATGAAGCTGAATGATTTAGGGATGGGAAGTCACCAGCACTGAAGCTTTGGAGCTTGGTTTCTATATATCATGTGAAGGCCCAGTCTGCTTTCCTTTAATTTATGTGTCTCTTTAGTGGTTGTATTGGTTGGATGGGCTAGGTTAAGTATTCTCAATATGTCAGAGGACAGTTCATTAGCATGCTGCAGGTGGTCCATGTATGTTTTGCTCTTGAGCAGAAGGTGATGTATGGTGAGGTTGGCTTCTGGAGATGGTGTGTTAGAAGTTTGGTTGGATGCATGTGTATTTTGAGGATATTGAAAAATGTTGCATTTGGCTGATGAGTAGGTAGCCTTGGGATCATGAGTGTGGGTTTTGAACCATGCAGGATGGTGGGCATTGACGTCTCCATAGAGATAGGTGTTGGATAAGATGGTCAGGTTTTGCATTTGAGGAGTATATCTGAAGGGGAGATGTGTAGATTATAATGTAGTTAGTACCTTGAAGTTTTATTTATGGTTTATATTTCTAGGATGTTCTCCTTCTCTTTCAGCTGTTTTGTAGCATCATTGATATTAGAGAATGGTATGTTTTGGTGGCCAAATGTTATGAATCCTCCTCCTTGTCCTTGTTATCTGTTTTGTCTTTGTAGTTTTAGAAAGTTAAAAAGGTGGGTTTGGATCTGAGTCTGGTTTCTTGGATGATGGCTCTGTATAAGTTCTATTTTTGGAGTTGGTTGAGTTTATGTGTGAAGGATTTCGATGCCATTAGTGTGGTGTTGCAGGATTTTAGGATGTTGTTGGTGGGGTAAGGTTTGTTTGTGAAAAGTAAGACTATATTTTGAGCTATTGATTGTTGGGTGTCTGTGCTGGATATGAGGGGTTTGTGCGGGTTTTGGGAGAGCTGTCTGAGTGTTTGCTGCATGTCCAGTACTCAGAGTAGTCTTCTATGGATGATGTGCAGTGGAGGCAGTACCACTGAATGCATTTGGGACACATGTTGGAGCACTACTTTTTGGTGATGGGCATTTGGCATTGTAAGCAGATGTAAACTGGTTGTTCAGGGTTAGGGTCACTGGGTGACTGGGCCATCATCTTTCAGTAGTGAAAATGTGTGTAAATGTTTAAGATATGTGGGCACAACCATGGTCCAGTGCAGAAATCAAGGACAGCTCATCTTGCTTCTGGTTGAGGTCTCTTGCTGGCTAGGAGTTGTCAGCAGATGTCGATTGCAGACCATCACCAGCCCATCACAACTGTTAACAGCAAATTACCAGTCTTCCCCTTGCATTGTAGACATGTGCATGCTAAGATGCTCCAACTTTGGTGAGGCTGTATCACATGTAGGTGAAACAGAGTACAGTCTCATCAAATAACCACTAGATCTACCCTATTAAGTGGGGAATGGTGCAGTGATGATAGGTATTTGTGTCCTTATGCATTTATTTATTCACACAATGGTGCGTAAGTTTTTGTTTCTCACTCAGTTAATGGGTAATTGATGTCTCATTAGACATTATGCATCTTTCCAGTTTATGGAACTGAATGATTCAGGATCTTTCTGTAATGAAGATTTTGTTTATCAGTTGCAGTGCGATACAAAAATATAGAATTCACAGTTATTGACAGTAGCTTTTCTACGTAGTTTTTGCCATAGTGAATGCTGATATTAAGGATTGCTTTATGTTTGTGTGTAATATGATGATTATGATTTAGTATTATCACCGAAGGTCAAGGATGAAGAGCATTTGATATTATTTAGCTAATTATCTCTAATCGTATTCTTATTTCCACATGCTAAGTTTTTTCTTGTGATTTGTGACAGCTCACGTATTTAGATTGTGTAAGAGACTGTTGATTTTATCAAGTTGCAAGAAAGGAAATGTTACCATTCTAATAATTTCCTTATATTTCACAGTTCCTGGAGGTACCCTTAGACCACTATGTCTTCAAAATGCAAGATGTTAGAGAATGGGGAGGACACACTGAGATTATGGCTATCTCACGTCTTTTTAAGTGAGTTTGACATTATTCTCTCTCTCTCATTTTCCGCTCCCACTCTCAGTCCTTCTCTCCAGTAGGAAGTAGGTGGTAGAAAGCCACTGACTGCAAAGATGTATTTCCACTTCTACCCACCTGGGTATCGGAAGGGTTAGTGACAGTTGCTCAGTGAATCAGCAGTTCACTGGCTATCAGATAACTGTTTTTTCTTTCTGCTTCTCTGACTTGTGGGTGGCTGATATACAGTCCTCAAAATTACAGTCTATCCTCATTTTCTACAATACTTGACAACACATAGCTCATGATTCATTCCTTGTGACCATATTTTCCTGCATTATGTGCTAGACCTGCCTTTTGGCAACATCTTATCCAAATGCTCATAAGTAAGTACTCTATCTTTCTCTAGGTTCTGAGTGTTCTCAACAGAATCTGTCAGCAAAGGATCATTTTGTCCCTTTAATACCAGGTTTGAGGGGAAATTTAGAAAAGATAACATATATAAATCTGTTAAATAAAGATCATTTTCATATATAAATCTGTTAAATAAAGATCATTTTATCCCTTTGATATCAGCTGTAAGGGAAGGTTTAGGAAAAACAATAACACATATGTCATTGTTTGTTTCACTTGTGTTAGATCACTTTGGTAAACTTAATCTTTTACACTATTATCTGAAAATCTCAGAAATCTCTAAAATTCAGATTAGATTAAGGCTTTAGAACTTTATTCCAAAACTCTGAATATTTCCAGAAATTCAGAAATATGGATTGCCGACGAGTGACATTCTCACCAGTCTTATAAGCTTTCCATTTTACTATACAGTATTTATGTGCTGCATTCATTATCTTTGTTGAAGCTTTTAGACTTGTGTTAACATATAATGTAAATACTCTGCATATCATTTGTGCTTTTTCATTCCAAAATTTGGAAAATTCCAAAACCAGAGTTTTTTATCTTTATATTGAAAGCCTGATTTATTGTCAACTGTTGACAGATTCAGCAGTTGTAAAGACAGGATGTGATGATTATGATTGGCACTGATGTTTCATTGGACTTGATAGCACTGTATTTTACTGTGATTTGCAGTTTTGCTGGAACAAATGAGCATAAGAAATGTAACTTGGAAAGAGCATTAGAGTTCATTTCAGAATTTGGAATTTGACATGTTTTGTTTGCCTGAGATGCAGTGTTGGATTACAGATAGAGATCAAGTAAAAACAATGATAGGAGGATAGAAGATTCATTTAAGAGAAAAGTAAAGATTACTTCTAAATATGTAGCTTGTAAGAGTCCAAAAGATGGAGTGATGCAAAAAGAAAATATTTACAATGAGCATTGACAAAACAGAAAAATAACAAGGTGATAGACATCAAAAGTAGTCAAGGAATGTGATTAGATTCATGTAAAGGACATTATCTCAAACGACGTGAATGGTAAAGTCTGGTCAGATTGTAGTGATGTAAAAATGATAGAGAGAACATGCCTGTTTCTCACTAAAGATGAATTCCCCATGAACAGATTCATAGCTAAATCATTTAATTTTTAATACCTAAGATTCATTATGTTTGAGGTTGGTTTGGAGTTGAGTGGTTGAGCATAAATATTATGCACCATGCATTTCATATGAAACAAAAAAAAATATCTCCCATGGTAAAATTGCAAGCTTACACCTCTAAAGTACATTAGCTTTTAAAATGGCAGTAACCATTGTAGTGATATCAAGTACTCTAAGCATAAAAATGAGAAATGAAAGTACTAGGAATCTATGTGATGAGTGAAATTGAATGAACAACTGCAGATATATGGAAGTCCAGTATATGAGAATAAGTTTAAGGAAGGCAAGTGGTGCCACAATTTAGTGTTAGAGTGTACTTAAAGAAATATGAAAAATCCACAAACAGAATGAAGAAAAGTTTAAAGCTATCGAAGCTCAACTCATATCTATTGAAGTGTGATGTGAGAAAATGAAAATGCTAAGTGATAAGGTTAATGCACACTAACAAGTAATAGGAACACCTGTGCATGGTGATAAGAAGGCAAGCATGCACTAACCTATCAATGTGTTGTAAGAGAAATTCCAGTTGCAAAGTGAAAAGGTTGATGTACATCAATAGGTAATAGGATCACCAGAAATCACCAGAACATAGATTCCATAGGAAGGCTAATGTGCATGAGTATATCGATGCATTTGTGAGAAATTACATGGGCTAAGTGATGAAGTTACTTAGTGGCAGAAACATATAATGCTCTTAAAAAATGAAAAGACATATAATGAATTATCATCAGGAGATGCATTGAATTGTGGTGCTTCACACAGTGATGATGATATGGAGATGAATGAAGCAGAAGCTGAAAATCTCTTAAAAGAAAATAGTTCCCTAAATCCTTAATAGTAAGGGAATTAGAGACCTATTAAGTAATTCTGCAGTTACTGAAAATGTAAGAAACTGTGCTAAATACAAATCAAGAAATACATGAAAAAACTTGACATCATAAGGGAGATCCATGCAGCTTTTAAAGAAAATGGCTAATGGAGACTTTGTTCAACTGTATAGTGACATCACAATACTCAGTTGGATTATTCCCTCTATGAAAAAAGATATTCTGACCTCCACCATAAGGATGTTACTGAGGACATTGATGTCATATGTGTGCAAGAATGTTGAATGCCTCCTGACAAACCTCTACATAAATTCCCCACTTACAAACGCTATATTTCTAGATCTACCAACATTTTTCTAACGTATGTAAAACAGTCATTACTTCATGTACCAATATCTCCCCAAAAGCCCAATGGATTCATGTCAACAAGTCTACACTCAGTGTACAAAGTGTCTTTACCCCTGTCAACCTTCAACACCACGCTGATTTACCTGTCTTCACAGTGAACCTTCTGTCCTAATTGGGGACCTTATTGTTCGACACAAGAATTTGGGTGACCACTTCACTATCGCTAATGGCAGAAGTCTGTCCTCACTCCTGAATATGTTCTTATGCGTGACCACCTTCCAATAATGGTTACAATATATATAGCGAACGTCAACTTATCTAGTGTCAGACTGAATAGAAAAAGATAGATAATGAAACAAGAACATTAGAATAGGTTCATAGATTATATCTGACTGGTACAAAGATTATGAACCCATAAATGTACAAATTTTAATGTTAAACTTGACTTTTCTGTACACAACTTCTTTAAGCAAAATGAGCTAACTTCAGAGAGGAGAAAGGAAGCACCTCATAATAGACCACATTAATACTATAATGAGCCCAACCAGAAACAGCTC
>JAUUEG010654322.1:1954-13277 GCA_032361445.1 Panulirus gracilis
ACACACACACACACACACACACACACACACACACACACCATCTTTACTTTCACGTAACAATTGGTGGTTTCCTGCGGGATATTACGGAAAGTCTTCCTATAACGAAGGCGTCAACCTTTTGTCTCTCCTTCTACGGAGACTGACTCACGCTTGACCGCAAGGCTGCGTCCCGAGCCCACCTTGTTTTCCCTCCTGAAGGGACAACATATTCGTCACATTTCCCACAAGGCAACACTTGATCTTTACCCCGACAAAGGGGTGGTGCTGGTGCTGGTGTGGAGGGATTACACACCCCCATACATAGTGGCCATGCGGCCCTTCCCCATACCTTCCCCAGGTGAAGGGATCGCCCACAGATGACCCACCTCTACTTCCTGTACAGTGACGTACTACTGGTTGACCTGTACAGAGAAGCACTGCTGGTTGACCTGTACAGTGAAGCACTGATGGTTGACCTGTACAGTGAAGCACTGATGGTTGATCTTCTGACCTTTGAGCTACGCCCCATGACCTACAATAGCCCTGAAGGTCGGTTTCTGTGTGGGAGACGCCCGGTAGGTACCGTACCGTCAGTAAGCAGGTACCGTACCGTCAACAGGCAGGTACCGTACTGTCAGCAAGCAGGTACCGTACCGTCAGCAAGCAGGTACCGTACCGTCAACAAGCAGGTACCGTACCGTCAACAGGCAAGTACCGTACCGTCAGCAGGCAGGTACCGTAGCGCTGACGGTATAGTGTTAGGGGGGGGGATCAAGGGGGAAGGGTTGAGAGAGCGCCTTGTCCCCCCACCCTCCTCCCCTTCATCCCACGTGGTGTCCTACAGGAAGCCTGTAGGAGGTGAGGGGAAGGTGCGGTGGGGGGTGCGGGGCGGGATGTGTGGTGGTGGAGGCCATCGTGCCAAGCTTGGATTCATGACCTATGACCCTACATTCCCACCAGCAGACCCGATTTTCTCGATCCATATTCAGGAAGGAGAACGGTATCCTCACAACACGTCCCCAGCACGAGTTTAGCAGTGGTGTACTGAGGTAGCTCCACAACCAGACACGTCTACGTCGACTACTGTCACTAGATATAAACGAGCGTTCGTCACTAACGCAGTATGACAGGACACGCACGCAAATAATACACTATACACTAATACAGTAAGCCTGGATCTTATCTTGCCATACTAATGTATATAATTGCGTCTGCGACATGAAAAACATATAGTCTAAATATAGAACCAACACTAGACCACCACTTAATGTAGTAAAATACAGACAGACTTTCTAAGCCAGACCGACATACTAACATATTTCTAAAACCACATAATGACTTATCCTCCTCTCTACGGACATACCTCTCCACATATTTTGGAATCCAGACACATGGAGAGACATTTTTTTCAAACAAGCTGAAGGAAATGTAGAGCCAGACTTGGCAACCAATGTGTATATTGATATACACATTCATAGACATACGACACACACACAGTGAGGACAGTTACCCTTGTACTCCCCCCACAGCAACACACCCCTGCCAGTACCCACAGCGCAACACCACCAGCAGGTGTGGGTGTCCTACTCTTCCTCCTTCCCTTCCTGCTGGGTCACGGCCTTGACTTCTGACCTCACGTGACCCAAGCCTGCTCCCCTCACTTACGCTTCATGTACAATACGTCGTTCAATGGTAGAGTCTATGCTGGATTAACGCCCATATGATAACTATAACATTGTCTGTAGATTAAGTGGCATAAAGGCCTACCATGTGTGGGATTAGTGTATTTACCTGGTATCAACCAGGCCAGCAGCGTCACCATGCGAAGGATTACAGACTGGTTTGATAATCTAGATTAACTTGGCAATTACATCCTTTGATGAAATTATTACTACAGGCGTTGTGTGATGTGGTGCATTAATGCAACACCTGTGATGTCAATTCAAATTAGATATATTACAGTAACTATAACAGTTGTAGGATCAATAATACAGCATGGATGCAATATCTGTGATTATCAGTGTTAACGTGCGAGAACTGATGTGATCCTTTTATTTATTGGGACTTATACAACACCTTTGAAGTATTGTATGGGATTTAATACAATAACTACAATGTTTTACATCGGATTTAATTCAATAGCTATGACATTGTATATGGGATTAATACAGTAACTGTGACGTTGCAAATGGGATTAATACAACAACTGTAGCGTTGCATATGGTATTAAATAGCAATTGTGATGTTGTATATGGGATTAATGCAGTAACAACGACATTGCATACAGTACTGATGCAGCAACTGTGACTGTGTATGGGATTACGCCAGTAACCATGTCAATGTACATGGGATTCATAAAATAAATCTCAAGATTAGGTAAGATTAATTAACTATTTGTTATGTCTTTTATTATATTAATAAACTACTATGATGTATTAAGAGCGAGCGACTGCTGTAATGTATATACTTTGTCAGGTATGTCAAATATAACAGAAGAAAAATGTTTGTGTGCTTACGGCACACAACAGAAAACACCTCTCCACCACATACAAACACTCCTTACATCAACAGACATTCCATTCACACAAGATTAAGTATTAACAGATACCCGTTTAAAAACGGTTCTCAGTCGAACTGGTCACTTCTACTAACGTCTCCCAGAAACAGGAGCCCCTGTGGTGTGAGGTATTTCCTTTGTCATTGACACTTTCTAAGCTAAACTGTCGCCATGATAAGAGACAAACCTTATATGTAATTACACATAGTAATCATATGTGTAATCAATTATCAGTTACAAACCTATCTACAGTTACCTATCTTCACAGTGCAGGGAGGGAGTTGTACACTTGTGTGTCCCCATCACTGGATGCGCAATTACCTGTTTGTACAATGTGTGAGGAGAAAATTACACATTCGAACTTTCTTTACCTGTGATCAGATTGTGTGTGTGTGTGTGTGTGTGTGTGTGTGTGTGTGTGTGTGTGTGTGTGTGTGTGTGTGTGTGAGAGCGAGAGAGAGAGAGAGAGAGAGAGAGAGAGAGAGAGAGAGAGAGAGAGAGAGAGAGAGAGAGTACTGTTGTACCGACCCGCATGATGATGATGACGATGGAGCCATACGTTGGTAGATAGATGGACAGAGGAGGGATGGAATGGATGAGTTGAATATGAGGGTAGGGAGGACAGGGGGGAATGAGATGGGTATGTGAGTGAACGTAGTGAGGAAGGTGAATGAAAATGTACCAGATTGTGTGAGGAGAAGATGGGTAAAAGTGACAGTGTACGAAAGTGAGAATATGAGTAATGGGAAAGTGAGTATACGTGAAAATGAGTGAGTGAATGTGAGTGATGAGATAAGTGAGTAAATAAGAAAACGAGATCCGTGAATAAATGTGAAATGAATTGATAAGAAAATGGGAGACACATGATTAAATGAGGCCAATGTGAGAGAGAGAGAAATAAATGAGGGAGGAGGTGAAGTATATATGTAAGTGTGAAATATGATGAGAGAACTCTTAACATACCTGAAAGTAATGAGGAGAGAGAAGAAAAACAGTGAGAGGAAGGCCAGTGAAAAAGGGAGATAAACACAAAGAGAAAGAGATGAACAGAACAAAATAAATTGAATATGATTGGAGTATTACAGTACGATCTTTGAGCACGACGGTACGACCCTTGAGCACGACGGTACGACCCTTGAACACGACGGTACGACCCTCGAGCACGACGGTACGACCCTTGAGCACGACGGTGCGATCCTTGACAACGACGGTACGACCCTTGAACACGACGATACTACCCTTGAACACGACGGTACGACCCTTGACAGCACGACCATCGATTATGATGACCTGACCTTTCCCTTGATCAACCTTCCTCCCACTAGGGCCTTCAGTGATTCATTTCAGAGCCTCCTGAACATGGTAGAATCTACCAAACTCATCATAACCACGCAGGACTCACTCCTAGAGCTTATACCCTGGTAGACTCGTCTCGGGAACCCTGGTAGAGGTTCCACAGGGGTCTAGTAGACTTACTGATGGGCTGAAAGAACCCTGGTAGACTCATTTCAGCCCTCCCCACTCCCTGGTAGACTCACATAGATTCCTGCTAGGCTGGAAGAATCCTGGTAGACTCATCCTAGACCCTTTGTGAACTCCTATGACCTCTGGTAGACTTACCTCAAACCTCTGGTAGACTCATCTGACCCTGATAGACTCACCAGACCCCTGCTAGACTCATCAGCTCCCTGCTAGACTCACCCTAAGCCACTGGTAGACTCATCAGCTCCCTGCTAGACTGACCCCAAGCCATTGGTAGACTCACCAGACCCCTGGTAGACTTACTAGACCCATTGTAGAGAACCTAGCCCCCTGGTCGACCCCTGGTAGCTCCTGGTAGCTCCTGGTCGACGACCCCTGGTAGCCTCCCCCTGGTCGACTCACCTCAGTCTCTCGTGCCAGGCGACGGAAAAGTTCGTCCGACTCAAACTTGGCCTTCTGGTCGGGCACGACGCGCGGCATCTTGAACATGAGCCGCGGCTTGGGCGGCTGCGGCTGCGGCTCGTACAGGGTGGGCAGCGGCGACTCGTAGTGCGGCAGCATCGTCGTCGACACCGGCATCTGCTCGTTCATCATCATGGCAACGACGGCTCGTTGACCGCGGTCAAGGAACGGGGACTCAGAAGGCTCGTTTAACAGCACCAGGGGTGCAGTCGTGTCTCGTTTAACCGTGCTATGGCTCGTTTATCAGACTCTAGGGGTGCAGTCGTGTCTCGTTTAACCGTACTATGGCTCGTTTAACAGACTCTAGGGGTGCAGTCTGGTTCGTTTAACCGTACTTGTGGGCCGTTTAACAGCACTCTATACAGTCCAGTGCCGGCTCGTTTAACTGCACTTGCCTGGTTTTGAACGCACTCTAGTCCAACGCACTTCACCAGCAGCTGACGCACCTTAGCTCCAACAGACTCTAACGGCGTCGACCTGGCCTGACTAACGCACTCTTAGAACCGTTTAGAACAAGGCTCGTTGGAACGCACTCTGGCTGCTGCCTCTCAGTCGTTGTAGGCTTGTGTGACCGCACTCGTTCTCACCAGACTCTGTTGGCCACTATATATATATATCCTGTATAACACACTCAGGCTTCTTCATATATCGTCTATACCGCACTCAAAGTCCCTTTTTATATATATATTATATAACTTAACACTGTGTTCTTTATATATATAACGCACTCTTAAGTTCTTTATATATCCTGTTAGACACACTTCCTATATATCTTTTTTCCTTCTACTTTACTCGCACTGTTTTAAGTTCTCCTGTTGTATCCTGCCGTCTGTCTGTGTCCCTCCCTTCTGTATCCTGTTAACGGTGGCTGTTTTGTTCCTTGATGTATCCTGCCGGCGCCACTCTAGGTCTTGGATATGTGTCTATATAGATATTATCCTGCCTGACACCTGGACTCCTTTGATATCCTGTTGATAGATGTGCGTATAGGATTATATCCTGCCACCCGAACTACATATTCTCTGTGGTATATCCTGCCACACACGCGATATACTGACATATTATGTCCTGTCTGTCCATGATATATCATGCCAGTCCATAGTGTACATCCTGCCATTACGAAATAGGATACCCCCAGATATCCTGCTCGGCAGACGGTATCGTGCTATAGTACCTCCAGAGATGTCCTGCCATAGTAACCCCAGAGATATCCTGCCTGTTACACGGTATCCTGTTATAGTAACCCCAGAGATATCCTGATATCCTGCCTGTTACACGTTATGTTATAATTTTAACCCCAGAGATAACATGTTATCCTGCCTGTTAGATGGTATCCTATCCTGTCATCCCCAGAGATATCATGTTATCCTACCCCTCATGAGGTATCTCGTTATCCTGCCTCCTACGAGCATGTATCCTGCCGACTGTGAGCTGGGTCCTTCCCTCTGTTATCAGGATGATATAACATGATAACAACCCTGTTATCTGTTATCTTTTTTCCTCCCACTTTGCCGTGTTAATCTTGATGCGTGTAACATGTTGAATGTATCCTGCCCACGTCGTGTTAATGTATGTGTCTTTTATGTTAACTGTCTCCTGGCACACCTTGACTGTATCCACTCACACTTTAACACCATTTGCCATATTCTCGCTGTACCTTGGTATGCCTTAACTGTATCCTGCCACAGTATGGCTGTAGCCTACCACATAGCTGTATTCTATCTCATGATTGTGTCCTACAACATAACTGTATTCTGTAACATAGCTGTATCCCGCCACAACATAACTGCCTCCTACCACATACTAGTAACCTTACCACTACATGGCTGTATCCAGCCACACCATAGCTGTATCCTACCACAACGTAGCAGCATCCTTCCACACTACAGCTGTATCTTACCAGGAACCACACCTGTACCTCACCACATAACGGTACCCGTCCTCGACGTAGCTGTACCTGGCCACAACATAGCTGTATCCTACCCAGCCACATGGCTGTAACCTGCCGAACCGGTACATTTCCTGTCGTGCGTCCGCATTACGCACGGTTCCTTCTGCGATATATTGTGTGTGGTGCCTTACTTGACACACACCACACCCCCCCAACCCCCCTTCACTGTAGCGATGTACCCGCGTCACCTCCGTCGTGACGCCTGTATCAAGTCACACCGTATCGGCTGTAACACAAGGTAACTTTGGTGTAGAGGACCGGATGGTGATGGGGGGAGGTGTGTGAGTAAACACCCTCAGTGCACCATCTGTGTCCCCTTCTGCAGACGGCCCACCACCACCTGACGGCGGGCAGGGCGCCAGCTGACGGCGGAGTCATCGAAATGCGAAATTTGAATTGAGAAGATGGTGAGCGGGTGGGTCGCTGCACGCACTTGTGAGTGGGGGGAAGATGGGAGGCGTCTCTCACTTCTGCACCGATCACTGGATAACACCCAACTGACCACCTGCCGATCCGGAGCCTCCATTGATCAGGCCACGCCCCCTCGTAATTGCCGTGCGTGATTGGCGGGCGAGAGGTCCCCGGAGGCGGGTTATGGGCGGGGCGAGTGGCATCGGGGTAGAGGGTCGAGGGAGGAGCCTTGAATTTGATTGGTTGAGGGGGAGGTCGATGGGTGGAGTCGGGGGCGGGGCTATTCCAACGCACTCATCCCCGCGCATGTAAACACAAGTGTTGGAGGACGTGTACACACACACACATACACACACACACGTATCGACTCTTCCAGAAACATGATTCTCGAGTGTTGGGATTCGAACCGTGGACACCCACTCCCTCCCCACACCCGATACACCACGTCTCATCAACGCCTTATAACACCACTACGGTCGTCACGTTTGATATAGTCACACTGATAACTGTCACACCGTCACACACCGACTGTCACATCCACGTATCACCACCACCTGTGTCCATGTGTCACCACCACCTGAGTGTCCATGTATCATCACCATCACCACCTGAGTGTCCATGTGTCACCACCTGGGTGTCCATATATCAAAACCGCCACCACCTGAGTGTCCATGTATCATTACCATCGCCACCTGAGTGTCCATGTGTCATCACCATCACCTGAGTGATCATGTGTTACCACCATCATCACCTGAGTGTCCATGTATCAACCATTCACACGTGAGTGCACATGTATCAACCATTCCCACGTGAGTACACATGTATCAACCATTCCCACGTGAGTACACATGTATCACCACCATTCCCACGTGAGTGTGGTTGGTGCATGTGTCACTACCACACCAGTGGTCGTGGTACCACACTTCCGCCTCACTGTTCACATCCATCATCCCGTCGCCCGTTTTTTTTTTTCACACCCGCCCGTTTTCAATGATGTCAGTAAGTCACGTGATCGATGACGAAAAAAAAAATGTTTATTCATGGTTTACGGTCGTGTTGTGTTGACAGTGTTGGGTGTACGTGGTGGTGTTACCGGTGCGCCCTACACACGTACACGTACACCTCAGGCGTACATACACATGCACCACAAACACACGTACACACTTGCACAAACATACATACATACATATACACCATAAACATACATACATACATATACACCATAAACATACATACATACACATACACTTTTGTGTATACATTGTTTTTTCTCATGTCTGTTCTCTCACAAGACGATCTGTCGGACACTAGTGTGTGTGTGTGTTTTGTTCTCGTGAACACCCAGGGAACTGGAGAACAAACTACACACACACAACGTCAACGGAAGCAGAAGTTATACTTGTGGGAGAACATGATTGGGATTGATGTTCACAGAATATCAGGTGTTGTGGGATCTGTTCAGACAGTTGTTCACAAGGAGATAGATGTTTTTGGTAGCGTTTATAAGGGAGAGACGGAAGCAGAAGGTGGTAGACGGAGAGACGGGAATAGTCGGTGGTAGACGGAAAGACAATGACAGACGGGAAAAAAAGACGCTTTTAGACCAATAAAATGATAAAAAGTAGACAAATAAATTGATTCGTAACAGTTTCACTTTCTAACTAGGAGGACATTGTCAGAGGAATCGACGTGATGGTTAACGGGGAAGATGTTTTCTATGTCGTGTGGTGAAAGCTATGTTTCAGGACACAGTGGTGGTAGACGACGTGCCACCTGCAACATGGCCAAGATGGCCATTTAGACGAGCCATTTATAAAGGCCGTGGAAGTGCCTGACCCAGAGGCCATATGGCCCATTCATGCTCAAGAGGTGGTCATCAACACTACAGACCCGCCACTTGAGATGATGTTTTAAGTCGTCAGATAAAGGAAGGGAGGAGGTTGGTGCGGACGGAGGTTGGAGAGAGGTGAGGTTCAGGCTGCCTGGTTAAGCCTAATAGAGAGGAAGGATATGAGCTGAGTCACAGGGTAATATCACCGTAGACTTATGGAGAAAAAAAGATATAAGGTTTCCTGGAAAGTATGTGAGTGGGGTGTGGAGTTACTTTCGTGAATCAGAAACTATTTAAAAAAGGAACAGAAAACGTGTCAGACCTAACCATGTAAGTGATGAGTGGCGTTCCCAGGGTATAGTCGTAGGTCCCACGATGTTTCTGATCGATGTTGATGACTTGCTGAAAAAAGGATTCGACCCATATGTGGACGCGTCCCAAGACGGTTGGAGGATTACACATGAGAGGCGTTCAGTTATGTCATCGGCTGTTGTAAGGCTAAGCCAGACTTGGGTGTTCTCGATTGCAATGAACCCCGGGATGTGGAAAGCTGTGATGATGATGGTGTAGAGAAAGACAGAATTTCCCCGCAGGGAAGGAATGACGGAAGACTTTCAGTACAGACGGGACCCGCTGGACGGGTTGATGCTGTGATGAAGGATGTATGAATTGGAAGGACGAGTGTACGTCAGTGGACGACCATGTTCATCATGAGATATAATTACCTGCATATGTCATACATAATGTAGCGTTGTGTTACGGCTGTATGATGACCGCACTCGAGGCTTGGGGAGGAAAATAGATTACCGTACCTGGTGTAGATGATGAGGTACGTCAGCAGACGTGCCTGGTGTGGTGAGGCGGACGACGCTGGACGTCTGGGATGCCCAGGTAGACATCAGCTGGGGAGGAGGAGGGATGACTGGGGATGCGAGCTGGAGGAGAGGAGGACAGCCCTCATTAGCTCCGTGTACCGAGAAGGAAAAAAAAAAGACAGAGGAATAGACAGAAATAGATAACCGTCATTGATTACATAAACTGGTGGACAGGAGAGAGACGGATGGCAAGGTTTTGACAGCCAGATAGACAGACAGAGTCGACAGAGTCGACAGGGCTAGTAAAGCGGATCTACCAACACCATTACATAAGCCTGAGTTATTAGTCACTAGATACGTGTTAACCTGCCATGACCTGAGATGGAGTAGTTTAGGGTCAACCATGTCTGTCTCAGCTGACGCTTTATCTCCGGGGGAAAGCGTGACCCTGGGACGAAGCTAAAGAGTAAACAGAGTAATGAGGACGTAAGATACATTTGAATACCTGATTTTCAGTGATGTAGCAATATACTCTTACACCTACACTCTATATATACACCTACACACACACAAGAATATTCGCATAGACTGACATATTCCCCATAGCCTATAAGTGTGTCAGCAGACTGGAAAGGTTATAAATCTGTTTCTCTCTGGCTGTGAACAGCAGCTTCGAAAAACAGAGGCGGCACCAAAAAGTCGCCATAGGAACGCCATCTGTTGTTCATATTAATCAACGAAATTGATGGTTTACGAGTCCATGGAGGCCATGGAGGACTGAAGTGATGTATGAGAAACGCCTAACAGTGTGTCGTGAAGATTTGTATGTTTAAAGAGAGAATTATACTCTTGATATACTAGAACATAAACACATACAGGAGCCCTGTATGGAAGGAAAGGATTCCTGTGGTAGGAAGTGAGTATATAACCTTGCAAACACATATACAAGTAATTGAATATAAGTGCATTTGTACCTAGAAGGAGACAGACGATCGGGTACATATAAACACAGTAAAATGGCACAATCATGGTTGAGTGACTTACAGGGTTGGATACGATGGAGTCATAAGGAACTGGGGCTTAAATCCTTATATGTACAGTAGAAATGTCTTCACATTTTGAAAGTGATGAGCTATTGGGGTCTTAATGTCTTTATACACTTCATGAATACCTGTATAGTGTCAGAAAAGGTTTGAACGCTGTAGGAGACACACAATCCCAAGTGCTAGATGGTGTAGGATGGATATGATAAGCATTCAGTGATAGTGTGTTGTTAGATCTCAGTAGAAAAAGGCCATGATAGGTGAACCATCTTCTTTTTCAAAGCTTCTCTCTCTTCTCTCTTTTTTTTCACTCTTTATTTAGCCCATATCCTCTTACATCTTCAACCACCCTTTTCTGTCTATCTTCACTCCCTCTAATTTCCTTTATTTATCTCCCCTGCCTTCCTAACCCCTTCGTCCATTTCTTACGTCTTGAAAACATGGAGTCCATCTTTTTTTTTTTCTTTTTTCCTCCTAGGTTGGTGACAACCTGGCCAAGACTCAGGGCTTTGTTGACGAGGGATATATGGCTGGTCCTTGCCTCACCTGGGAATAATAAAGCCACCAACACAAGACTTCATTAGGGGGTCTAGAAAACCCGATATATTTTGGGGGATCCATGACCCGATATTTTGGGGTCCGAGACCCGATATTTTAGACTCCAAGACCCAGTGTTTTGAGTCCACAATGCCTCTTGGGTTTTGAGTTTAGCGGATCACTGAGTGTCCTGTTTTGGGTCCACGAAATAGTACACAATATATATGTATATATATATATATATATATATATATA
>JAUUEG010654431.1:0-13275 GCA_032361445.1 Panulirus gracilis
CTGTAATATATGTATTATTACTTTTAATGTACTCAAGACTCCAAAACAATTACATATTGAGTTCCGAAACAAAGAGACGAATTAGTGTAAACATTGTTT
This sequence comes from Panulirus gracilis, assembly GCA_032361445.1. Lineage (NCBI taxonomy): Eukaryota > Metazoa > Arthropoda > Malacostraca > Decapoda > Palinuridae > Panulirus > Panulirus gracilis. The sequence continues at coordinate 100 of JAUUEG010654431.1, forward strand.
ACGATTTGAATATGTTGCAAAGCTAGTGCTCTTCCCTGGCACATCCATATATACAAGTTCGTGAGCATTGCCACTCTATCATGATGGTCGTGAATGGTGTTGAGTCAGGCATGAGGTGAATGGGTCTGCTGTTGAGACGGGATGGGGCGAGAGAGCTGAAGGGGTGAGTGATGGGGAGGTTGTATGTATGGAACTGTGAGGGGCTGAGTGATGGGAGAGGTGCAGGCGAGTGGTGAAGAGCAGGGTGATGGGTAATCAGCGAGGGGATGGGTGATGGAAGGGTTGTATGTAGCAGTGAAGGGTTGGATGATGGAAGGGTTGTAGGTGGCAGTGAAGGTTTGGATGATGGAAGTGTTGCATGTATCAGTGAAGGGCTGGGTGATGGAAGGGTTGTGTGTGACAGAGAAGGGCTGAGTGATGGAAAGGTTGTACGTGCCGGTGAAGGGCATGGTGATGGAAGGGTTGTATGCAGCAGTGAAGGGCTGGATGATATGAAGGGTGTCTGTGGCAGTGAAGGATTCTATGGCAGCTCGAGAGCACAAAAGACAACCCAATACAGTGAAATATTCTATTACCAAATAATGATAACTTCTTGTATCTATTTTCTCCCGTCAAGATAATGAACCCAAAATCTTCTTTCGGACTCAAACGTTCGCTCGACCTACTTATAAACGACTGGGCTTCACTGGGCACGAACCAGAGTCTTATCTTCAGATATTTTACGATCTTAATTAAACGGGAGTTTACTTTATCGAGTAATTATATAATGCTCGCATGCGATTTATGGATGGAGCTACTAGACAATTCACTCTCGGGGATCTAGAAGATGAAACCTAATCTCTATGGATAAACAGAGCATTTCTTGAGCTAGTTTTATGGTCTACTTTGGACACCAGAGTTCACCAAGATAAAATGATTATAGTCGTCTTGAATATTACTGGATAAATGTGCATGGTGCTTACAATATGTAGATGAGGGGAAAATCGTCCACAGTGCGTATTTAAAACCTCACCTGGAGTAAGAATTAGTCTCGTGATTGAGGATGATTGTGTGTGGCTGTTAGTGATTACTGAGACGTGAGTTACGTCAATCGCTCGCTGGCTTTAGTGTCCGCCGGTCATGCGTGCGCTGCTCTCACTGTAGAGACTTACTATGGCTTAGCAGTTACCAAAGTTTACCTGCTACACCAAGGTTATCTTTACTAGAATATTTTCGTAATTTGTCTGATCTTTTTTGTAATATTATCCCCCATGGTTTGCACTACTTCCCGCTTTAGCTACGTAGCGCTCCGAACAAACGAAATGATGGCCTTATTTGCTATAACATTCACACTATAGTTGTCATCAGTAATACGTATGAATCAGAGCTTGCCATTCGTAGCCAAGCTACGTAAATCAATTTCGTGGGTCCTTCTGACTATTGATTGATTTCACTCAAATACATCGCTCCCATATACCACTTCGCACCAATTTGCTCCATGTCAATCAATGAACCCAGTCTGGAGAACTGATATTCCCACCACTCGATCGTCAGCTCTTGATTTCTGTATTAAACACATCGAACCACATCGACTTAAGGTGGCCTGCAACCTCACAACACTTTGGTAGAGTGTCCTCGTTAAGCCCCAGTCCTCAATGTTTTGTAAATTTCGCATCTCTTGCCTTCAATTTTTGCAAGTTTCTCATCTCTTGCCTTCATAGTCAACCACACTGTCGATCACTTAAAATAGAGGCACATTTTTGACTCCTCCAGACCACCTTCAAGATTTTTTTCTCCTCCCTCTCCTCTCTCCTTCCCCACACCCTCCCCTCCCCCAGTCTGCCTCGTGGGTAGAAATAGAAAGCATTTCTATATCAATCCGTTTTTGACAGACTGACGCTGTTTGCCCCTCTCTACATTTTCGTTGGAATAGAATTATGAAAAAGACGAAGAAATTTCTTTGTGTTGACAGTGCAGCTGCATCTTTACTGCAGCTGTATCGTTTAATGTACCGTTCTCGCAGCTTCATCTTCCAATACATCATCCCTTTTGCACCTGTAGTATCCACTTTTGTTGTTATCTATCGTATCAGATGGTAATCATGATGATGAATTTCTTGCGGATGAATTGATGAAAACAGTGACACGGTCATTGTTGTGGTGGAGTAAGGTGACCACAGACGCAAGACGCTGCCTCCACACTGACCTTGGCTCCTGCCCGGCCCTTGGCACTGCTGAACCAGCAGCTGACCTTCACGTCTCTCTTTTGATATATTTAAAAGGATTATTCGTAACATATCTTCAAATCTGGATGTGAATTGCTATTCAGTTTTCCATTTTTCTTATCCTCCGAGCGGGGTTGAAATGGTATCCAGTATATTTGATCTTCTGTAACAGTGTTCCCAGCCGTCCATATCGCAGTTCATCCTTGCGTTCATAAGGGAATTTATGTCAAATTTCTTTCGCTTTAAGCTTCTGCATAAGGTTTACAGAACTTAAAAATACAACCAATAAGCTGATTATGGACAGGAAGACAAGCAAACTACATAATGACATAATGACTGTTGTCTGTGTCTGACAATCTTCGAAGCATCACCTGGGAAGATAACAAAAGATCTAAGAAAGGAGAAAGGACAGTTACTTTCACCATTACAGAAACTGTAAGATGAATCAAGAATCAGAACTTTATGTTCGGTGAAAAATACAGAGATGGGATTTAGAGGAACAAGAAAGACGTATTCTCGACCGACTATGTGGATGCTGGCTTAGAGACGCTTCACTTGAAGGGGGTTTCAACGTATGTATCATTTTAGGGTCTTTCTCTTTCTCCGCCCCGAGCACTTGGCTCTCTCCCACTGACCTCTCCCGAGAACTGCAAAATCCTATATTCCATCTTGCATGTGTCACCTGCACCACAGCTCGATGGAAATCTCGAAGGATATCGAGTAAAAGTGAGAGAAAGGCTTGTGTTGTTCCCTCTGCGTCAAGCAGGGCTGGGTTCGAGTCCCAGACCGGGCAGCCGCCGGCTCGCAGTCAAACCAGCTGTTCATCGTGCTTTCGGGATGGTCAGTATATGGATACCTGGCGGACAACTGAGCAGTATACATGTATACATACATAAAGACTCGACTTTGATGTTGGTACCAGTGGGCGTGATCAGAGCCATGGTATTCATAGAAAGTCGTGTTTTTCTTTTAACTCTGCACTGGATTCTCCGTCCTGTATTTCCACTTGAAACATCCAGAGTCCTTCACAAGAGCGACCAGTCGACAAAATAACTCGATATCAGAAAATTAATGTTGGAATTTACTCAGTCTGTAAAGTGTATCTAGAAACACAGGCTCCTGAAAAGAGTAAGGGGGTTTCGCACTTGCGTATGCATGGAAGACGTATCAAAATGTGTGGTGAGACGTCGTCAGATCACTTCCAGCCCCCTTCCATCCACCATCCAGGATCATTTCATCAGCATCCAAACACTTCAGGATCCTTGAACCCACCTCCAGACACTTGCAGGATCATTTCATCAGCATTCAGACAATTCCATGATCCTTGCACCCACCCCTCATTACTTCCAGGATCCTTGCACCCACCTCCAGACATTTCCAGGATCCTTGCACCCACCTCCAGACAATTCCAGGATCCTTTCGCTCGAATCCAGACACCTCCAGCACCCTTGCACCCATCTCCAGACACTTCCAGCACTCTTGCACCCGCCTCCACACACTTCCAGGAATCTCGGCTGCGTTTCCAGGAAGAGGCTGCGTACGACAACGCCCAAAAAAGGCATTTACTTGCTAGTACGCTTGTACTGGAAGATTTTCATTGGATTTGATCGTTGAGGAATACCTTTTTCGCTAAAACTATTAAGTCTATATGATTCTAAAGTATTGTATTATGGATATAATTGATATAGTTATACTTCGTTTGGTTTCGTGTATTGCAGAACTATTCTCAGAATTGTTTATTCATATCAGAAGATGCCTTGTTGGTCTCTGAATGTTTTGTAAACTTTCATTCAGTTTTTTGTTTGGAATTGATTGCTCATCGTTTGGTCGTCTATAAAGGGCTCTCGGTGCTAATTAACTGGAGATCTGCTGCATCTGACTGGACTGAGTAACTGATGGAACCTAAGCCAACAGGTCTTTCGGCCGAGTTCGCCCAGTCTTGTGAGAACAGAGGGTGTTAAGGGTCTTTTCACTCCACCTTTTCTTTATTCATATAACGTCATATTCTTACGATTAAAACTTAACTCCTTATGAGGCGTAGCCCACACCGTTACTTGTTCTAAAGGTCAGAGAGATTTCCCTCAAATGATATCAAAGAAGTACGGGAAATGCTTAAAAAGAAAATGAATATTTTTAAAATTCGAGAATTTGTTTTGTCAAAATTTCGTAGATCTCGTAAAAATTTCATAGAACTCGATTGGAAGTTCATAAGTTTCAAGTATTTCGCCAAAAGATATATGACATCAACCTCTAAATATCTACTGGTTTACCATCAGTTTACTAGTGTACAACTGCACCCCGAGTAGTGTATCAAATGTACTGCGAATTCCACCAGATATATTATAATCTCTGCCTCCAGTTTAAGTCCATCAGACGACACGATCCAGAGTCTCGCATTGTCAGTCTGATAGTCCAGACTATTTTGCCGTGATTCCAGTTTTGATTTCCTACATTAACAGACTATGTATTCCATAATTTCTCTGGAGTCCAGCAGCTGCCTGCCTTTAGATACGTTTCCAAGTGTTAGTGACCTCACTCAGACTCTGGAATAGGTGAACAGGTTTTAAATGATGTATCGCTAAGTTTCACATTTACACTTATTGAAGTAAGTCCCGGCCTGAAGCCATATGTAACTGTCGAGTTTCTAAACAGTATTTCACTTCGTATTACACTTCAAAGATTTCGTTTGGTGTTTAGTCATGGTGCTTATAAATCTAGTTTTAGTTGTATATGATGTTATTCAAACTCTGTGTAGGTTCTGATGTGTCGAAAAACGTTGTTCTTAAAGCTGTTCCAGAGATTCAGTGATATTCTTGATTTCGCTGATTGTCTTCATACCACGACTGATGAGAAGTGTTTATGATGTGTTTCACAGTTCATCTGCCGTGTTTAACAGGTCGCTGTTGTACAGTACTTGAATCAATGAGACTCCGAGCTTGAAGGTAATGGCGCCATTCCAGGCTTCCAACCACATGCTCTACCTAGTTGGGGTTTGCTCAGACAATAAGATTTGTAATACATTGCTGCTGTTCTCAACCGAACAACTTGCTGGAAGTAGTTGTGGTAACCCTTGCTAATGAGGTGAGGTTCCAGTATTGATTAGCATTATTCCAGGGTTCCAGCTACTTACTGGAAGTACCTCTTGTAATGTTAGCAATGGGATTCGGTATGAAAGTTTTTATTCCTCTTGTTTCAGCCACAAATTCTAAAGTCGCTGTGTTTTTCTAGCAACGCAATTCAGTTCCAGTTTATATTAGAATCGTTCCAGGTTTTCAGAAATGTAGTGATTGTCGTGCCTACGATGCTCATGCAGGGTAATGTGGTTTTGTACGTTCCAAGCGTCACTCCAGTATTCCAGCCAGACCAGGAGTATATTAAGTAACTCAAGCAGAGAGACTGGATACTGGTACTTATAGACATGATTTGATTGGGGTTGGGGTATTCAATTTTCCGTGCTAATGGTCATTCAAGGGATCCAGCCCTACGCTGTATGTGGCTACAGAATCCTTTTCCACAAACAGCATAAGTGGTTTTGATGCCTCTTTAGTTCAATACCCGATTCCAGGAGATACGAAGGTTTTTCCAGGGCTCGGCCATCCTCATGGAACTAGACGCAGTATTAATGGAAACCAAACCATGTTTAGCTGGTTGCCATGGTGACTTCCCTCACCTGGGAGTGTGGGATGCTCCCGAGATGCATGGGAGAGAGAGAGAGAGAGAGAGAGAGAGAGAGAGAGAGAGAGAGAGAGAGAGAGAGAGAGAGAGTTAACTGGTAGGCACAATTACGTATCTCTAAAGATGTTGTTGTTGGAGATAAAGCTGAAAATAATAAGGGGACGAGACTTTCCTGTAACGCACAAATGATGTAGACGATACAGATGTTGGAGATGATACTGATGTTGGAGATGATACTGATGTTGGAGATGATACTGATGCTGGAGGTGGTAACAGAGCAAGGACTTGCTTGTAAGTGAGAGATAATGGTGGTGAGGATGAATGTGCTGGAGAATTTGGTCAATTACTGTTGGAGAGGTTACTGATGGTGATCTTGTCGTAGAATGGCAATCTTTTTCAATCACTTGTTGTTGGAGATGATAGTGTTGGAGATAATACAATTGAATTAATGATAGCACCCGAGATAGTGGTGGAGATCCATCCGCTGTTGAGAATGATGGGAAATGGAGGATGAAAGACCTGGGGGATGGTGAGGGAGGAAGAATGAAGGAAGGGTGGCGTTGGAGTAAGTGTAGGGAGAGGCTGTACATGGGAAGAGCAGGTAACAGGTGAGCTGATGGTCATTTACGAGGTTACCTGCTGGAGGACGTAAGTAGTGTTCTGAGGTCACGATTTCATTTATTTTTGACAGATACAGATAGTAAAGCAGATGGCACCTCTCTACACACCACTCCCTGTGGTTCAACATGCGGCAGGCAAGGAAGCTAAGACGTGTGTGTTATGGATACTGCCATGGAAATTATGTTGAAAATTGTGAAAGGGTAAAGTTCTCTACCCAACCTACACTGGGCTTCCCTGGGATGAAGGCGCAGGTCTGAAACGAAGCTGAATTTTTGATCAGTGAACATATATGGTTTATTCATAATTACCCCAGGAGTAATTTCTGTGAGAGGCTTGTTGTTACTCATGATCTTTCTAAAGACTTTTGCAGTCCAAGGTTACGCTTCTTCCAGTATCAGGGAAAGGTAGACTCCTTTGGAGTGAGAGACTGTACTAACACTATTACAGTCTCGTTAAAGGTAATTTTTCCCTCCCATTATAACCTCGAGTAGGGTGAGTCTGGTAACACCGCAGGCGTATGTAGTGATGCAGGTGTGAGTGTATGTAGCATTTTCCTCATCCTGATTTAAAGGAAGGATTCCCAGCCTGTGGTATACGTACCACTGGTGGTAGGTACAACTGGGGATGGGTCAGTGGTACGTCGTGAGTACAACCGGTTATTCACTACTCGAGCGAGGGTACCAGCAGAAAACTTTCTTCCGTAAAAACTCTGTTTTGAATCGTGCGCCACTGAGCAGTGTTCCCCTGGTGGCAAGTACGGCAACCACGCATGAACACAAGGGCCAGCCGTACGTGGAATGCGACAGCATGACTTTCTCCTCGTTTTCTTGTATTTGCGCCAATTATATTCAACATTCGTAAGTTATGAGTTAGCATGCTTAACATTTTACTGTGTAGGTATATTACGTGAGGCTGATCATAATATAAGTGCGTTTCCTAGCGGCAACCACAGTGAATGACGTGCACGTAGTTTGGATTTTCTAAGGAACTTGTCTCGATCTACTATTTTGTTTGATTTTCTTTTATAGAGGTATTGTTGACGCTCGCTTTACTCCCAATATCTAGTCAAGGAAATAAAGTATTTGCTGTTCACATGATTTTTTCGTATTTCGTAGGTATCGTCGCGATATAACATCCGAAGAAATAGAGATCGTCAGCCAGTTTTTCAACTTATGTGTCTGTACCTACGTAAGTATTGTCAAATGCTGCTGTTCTTAACGTTCATAGTTAAATATTGCTTCAATTTTTACCATTTTATTACGTATTTGGTCATCATGATAAGCAGAGCTGGTGACTAATTCATTGTTGTGACATGTTCACCTTCACTTAAGTTCACAAGGTAAACAATGCTATCTTTAAATGGGCCCTTTTAAATGTGTTGTCTCGGTAGGGTTGGCAGGCATGAATGAGACACACGAATTTTTTAATGGTTATGGAAGCCCCACTTTATAGTTATTTCCAGTGAAATATTAATGTACGTTGTATGATTACTGTTAAGAAGTAGTATATTCCAATGTCGCTCAATCGTTGTACTAAAATGTTATGAGATGTCAGTGTGAGGTCTGACCAATGGGCATTACCAACCCAAACTGCTCCGTCCATGACGTCATATTGTTTCACAGAATGTGGCAAGATGATGATGTTGATTACTGTATTAGCCTTGTGTACCTATGAGCATCAAGGTAAGTGGCTGTCCACAAAGATATAAAGTGGTACATAGGATGAAGATGGTTGGGAAATCCTAATTTACATGTGTTGATAGTGTCTGCAGTGACAGCATCTGTTGGTAAATCATTCCAGTGTTTTGCAGCTGTGGGAAAAAATTGTCCACGCTGCTTTAATATAATTTTTTTTTCATAAACCCATGTCGTTATTTATGGTCGTTGGAATTTATTTATTGAGAAGAAATTTCCGTAAGTTATGTTATTTAGATTATTTAGTATTTTCAAAACCTTCTTAGATTTCGGAATCCACTTTTTAAAAAGAATAATGTTAGGATTCTAAAAATTCATGAGACTTAATTGTGAGTGAAGGAATTATCTTTGTTTCTCTTCTCTAAAGGTGTTTTAATCTTATTATAGTTAGTATTTCAAGGTTTGAAAGCTAACATTGGTCTGTATATGGAGCCAGACATTGTTGTCCGTAGTATAGGTCATTACTGATAAACACTTCAAGGTATGTTTCTTCTGATAATGCTTTACCGAGCATGATATACTCATGATTAATAATTTCATGACCAAAATCCCTTGCTTACTTTGCGGTTCTGTACACCATAGTCCACTCGCCACGCCTCTGACCACTCAGCTCGTCTGAATTACGTCGAACCTTTCGTCAGTCTGTCTTTGACGAGGGTGTGTTACCTAATTTCGTATCAACAGCAAAGTAGGAAGATTGTCAGTGGGGCTATGAAGGGATAATTCATGGGTCTGGTGAAGGAGGAGGGGTGGGGGTGAAGGAAGAATCAAGGGGGGTATAGATAACAGTGAGGTGGTGGAGGTTGGGGTGGGGGTAGGGAAAGAAGTGGATTGATTGGGGGGGAAGGGTGTTGCCAGAGGTCGCCACTGGTACATTACACTAATTGGCGGTATAAGAGTTAATCACCTGAACGAATGGGTTGACGCAGACACGTGTGTGTGTGTGTGTGTGTGTGTGTGTTTGATAATTTAGATCCTTTAGTCACAGAAGTAAAATATATACACGGATTTCACACACAAAAAATAAACACATACTTAGCATAATTGACTTTACACAGAAACATAAATGTTTAACTAAATACTGATTTAGTTATTCTACATACCAGTACGTCAACAGAACAAGGCACAGAAACAGCTGTATGATGATATTTAAGGACAGAGTTGATGATCATAGATGAGTCGATAGATTAATGGATGAGGATCTTAAAGTAGACAAGGCATACACTTTCCGTGGGACTATCAGGCCACATTGCTTCTTGCAGAGTAAGAACAATGTAATGGAACAATTTATTAAAGGGAAAACAATAAAAAGTGGTTAAGTCAGTTAAGACCGTGCTTACTGAAGTGATTTTTATGGTTATGACAAACCATCTTGTATACGGATGAAACATAAATGGAGTAATCTCTTCAAAGGTCAAATTGCAATGCAGTAAACTAAGCCGCTGCTTCATATGATTTTATTATGTGGTCGTTAGCAAGTAAAGGATGAACCGTTGTGACGCCAGTTTCTATCCTCACACCACGAAGCTTCGCTGCTCTTTACTTTCGTATGTATTTTTTGACAGGTACGACCTCACCAATTTTAAAAGGCAGGTTTTAATTAGAGAAACAAAAATATCAGATTAGCATCTGAAAAATTTCATTTAATCTTCACACAAGGAAAACATGAAATCCAGCAACACATGAAAAAGGTGGCGCAGGAGGCGAGTCTGTTGCTGTTTGCTGATGACACGTTTGTAGTGGCAGACTCGAGAGAGAGAGAGAGAGAGAGAGAGAGAGAGAGAGAGAGAGAGAGAGAGCATAAGTTGGTGTCTGTATCTGGGAGGAAGTTGGCAGATGATGTCAATAAAAGGTAATGCAGTGCAGTAAGGGGATAAGACATGGTGGTTTGAGCATGTCGTTAAATGGGGAGGACTTGGCAGAAGTGGGGTGCCATAGGTACCTTTATAATGTACACGACAGCGGATGGAACCATGAGTGTGAAGGAAGTCAAGGGACGGGAGAGGAGATTAAGGTCCTGGGTGCACTGATGAGTGTGCAGTGATGGGTATAGTGAAGGCATGGTAGTCCCAAAGATGTTGTATGGACGTGAATCTTGGACCCTAAATGCAAAGGAAACAAAGAATGTGGACATGTTGGAAATGAAGTGCTTGAGAACTGTATGGTGTGAGGTGGGATGTTCGTGCAGGAGATGGCATTGTCAGAGAGGTGTATATATAGAAGTAAGCAACAGTCTGGTTGAGGGAGCTGACTGGGTGTGCTGGAATGGTTCATACTTATGGAGAGGATGAGTAAAGATGACCGACGAAGAGGATCGGCATTACAGGGGTAGTGGGAGGGGGAGGAGCAGACCCATGACGATGTGGGGTGTCTGTAGGATAGAACGAATTGGATTGGAGTGATGAAGAGGGGCGACACGCTGTCAGTGTGCTGACCCAGGGCGTATGAAAGGTCAAGGCAAACCATGGGATAGTCTGTGGGGTTTAGTTGTGGATGGTGGGCTTTGGTTTGAATACACGACAAAGGTGGCGTGTAGATGTGTTCAACTGAGGCAGTTGTTTGTTTGTTAAAGTTGTTGGTACACACAGGCTGGAGAACCAACTGGGAATGAAAAGAAGATATTTATAGATACACATTGTAGTGTATGATACAGTCAGGCTGAGGTTTACATCTAATCTAAACTCATTTCATTTACTAAATACATGCGTAGGGTCAGCACTGCGTATTGCTAATGATCGAGATACAAGTGATTCGCCAGAACGAAGGTTTATCCCAGTATTACGTGGCGGGGGCAGCAACAGAAGCCGTACCAGGCGACATTAGCTGATGAGGTGACCGGAGCCCCTGTCCGCTATGCACTTGCTGACTTTATTTACAAATATGACCTAATTGGTAATACTAGAGCGATACGCCGCGCCCTGGCGTAGCCCCAGCATCTCTACGCGATTCTACGCCTTGTACTCTCACCCCTTGCGTTCTTACGCTGTCAGATGGGGAGGGAAGTGAATCCTAATTGTATTTACACGTGTAAATGAAGGAACGAGTTATGAGGAGGTAGGAATGGAGGGAGAAAGTTGAGGACGAAGGGTTGAGGGAGAGGACGAAGATGAGGGAGTCAGAGGAGCGGGTCAAGCCCTAGAAGCTCATTCATTCCCGGGTGGTCCAGGCTCGACTTCCGGGCACAGCTCAGGTTGCCAACTCTCCCGTGACTCCCCCGTCATCCTCCTCCTCCCTCCCTCTCACCCTCTTCTTCTTCCCTTCTCCTCTTCCTAATCAACGGCATATTTTTTTTCTTCTTCTTCTTCGCTTCTTCCTCCGAAGCTTCTTCTTCTTCTTCTTCTTCTTCTTCTTCTTCTTCTTCTTCTTCTTCTTCTTCTTTCTTTTTTCTTTCTTTCTTTCTTTCTTTCTCTCTCCATCTCATTCATCGTCGCCTCGTTACAATCATCCACAAGACCCTAAATAGAGATAAGTCGAAGGTGTAAACTCGGCGATTTGGTTCATGTTGGGTGTGTTACTGTTTCTCCAGACAGAGACGAAGACGTCCCTTAATCTGGTAAAGGGAGAGGAGCAAGGACACGTGGGAAAGGCTTGGGAGAGTGGGAGAGGAGCAAGGCCGCGTGGGTGAGGCATGGCGGGAAGCAGGATCACAAACTGTGTTAGAAGGAGGATTGGGTGAGGGGTGTCAGCCACTGCTAGAAGATGGGAGGAGGGAACTGAGGCAGAAGATGGGAAGTGGCGTGCAGGTGGAATAGAGGGGAGAGGAGTAGGGGAAAAATGTAGTTCATGAGAGTTATAGAGGAAACAGAAAAGGAAGATGGTGGGGGACAAGAGAGAATGCAAACAAGAGAGAACAGATACTTTAAGAATAAATGATTTGGTGTAAATCCAAAGTAGAACTGAGTCCGTCTCTCGTAAAATATCCCCGCGATGATAGGCTGCCACAGATGGAATTCCTCACGTCGTGAATGAGTTAGAGAGTATAACACGAGGCAGGTGGGGGGAAATATGATAACCCATGTACCTTAAAGTCATCCTGAGGAGGGTTAGACCTGACGGAGGGAGAATCATGTTTATACACTGAGGGTCTGGGAGGGAGACCCGGCGGAAAAATGAATATGGGGGGGTGAGAGAGAGAGAGAGAGAGCGAGAGAGAGAGAGAGAGAGAGAGAGAGAGAGAGAGAGAGAGAGACTCCAATCCACTGGAGTAGATAGGGCGAGGCTCCCCTAATGGCGTTCTCCAAGCTGACCATCGGCACGAGGGCCACAAACAAGCATCCCCCTGCTTAAAAATTTCGCATTGCACTGGACAAGACCCCGAGCGGTGAGGAGGAACCACCACCACCACCACCAGCAGGAGGAGGAGGAGGAGGAGGAACTTGTGTTGATTAAAAGCTGTGGGAGGGACGGGCTTGAATACCGAGGGCTCTTGTGTCCATGGAGCATGCCTCTCACCGCCCCAGACCGAGGAGTGGACGACGCTCCTCCACCCTCCCTCGCTGGACCGGAGTGGACGCTTTCTTGACCGCTAGGCCGCCCCCCCGGACGACGCCCACTCCACCGCTCTCCTGAGGGCATGAACGTGCCTTTCCAGCCTTATGTGCCTGGACGTATTCTCGACATTTGTCCCGTCCGGGTTAGGTCTATGTTTTGCCCAGGAGCTCCAAGCACTGCTTCTCCGTGAGGGTGTACTGTACACCCCTTTTGTTAGTCAGATGTCCCTCGAGGCTGATACTGACCCCCCCTCTTGTGTTGACAATGACCATTGTTTCCCCAGTTAAGAGTCAAATTCTTGTCTCCCGCTTATAGAAGGTACTAGATTGGAACACCCCCCCACACACTGCCGGGCCTGGAAGCCAGATTGCGGTCTTTCCAGGTGACTGGAAACCAGCCATCGGTTGGAGACGCAGCGCTTCCAGAAATGATCAGAAGCCATGTTTCTCTCTCTCTCTCTCTCTCTCTCTCTCTCTCTCTCTCTCTCTCTCT
>JAUUEG010654541.1:0-11381 GCA_032361445.1 Panulirus gracilis
GCACATTGCCCCCAGCATCCATAATAGTCTAATTCATTCTATCCTATACATGTCTTTCGCCCTCTTGAATGTTTAGACCCAGATAACGCTTTCACTTCAACCTTCCATCTTCTGTCTTCACCTTACACCCTGACCCCCTTCAATGCTGGTACGTACATCACCTTCATCAGACTCTCTCTACTCACCCTCTTCATGTGTCCAAACCATTTCAAAAAGCCCGGTCAGCTCTCTCAATTCTATCCCTGCTTACAACCACTTCTCTTCAAACAATGGCAATATTTCGATTTCTTTCGTACTTCTCAGCCATTTCCATATATACTATTTGGGTACAGTGCTAAAGAATAAAACACTTTGAACCCATAATCATCCAACATACTTTTTGGGTACAATGTTAGAGAGAGAATGCAATAAGTTTGACACAAAATATAGTTGGGGACACAGTGGTGGAAGAGCTGTGACAGGAAGATACTTATGCACTGTGTGAGCACCTCAACCAATGAAAATCACTAACTTACTCTCCTGACTCTTGCTCTTATAACCACCATTGCACCACCACAAAAATATGCAGACACAAAGTATGCAAGTAGCAGAATAATGTAGAGCTAAAGCAGCATTAAATTTTGTATCACGTGCCTGCTGATGAACAAAATCCATGAGCTCCTGCATTATTGTCTTTTATACCATGGATTCCATGCCCATCTATTATTCATACTCTTCCCCAGCTCACCTACTTTAGTCACCCATCATACACTGTTTCATTTTAAAGTAAAATAAACATAAAACATTTAAGCTTTAGCATGAAAAGATATTTGGAAAAGATATTTGTGTTTGTATGAAGGGGATGACTGTAAGATGAAGAGTAAATATGACTGAGATGAAGGTATGTCATGGATGAGAGACACTAGAACAGTGTCAGGAGAAATATTTGAGCAAGAGAATTGTAGGAAAGCTGGAGCATTGTAGAGCTGTACCAAATCAGGTACATGAAGATTCGACAAAACTAACATATAGGAAAATGGGAAACAATATACTGGATACATGAATAGACACAATTACTAAGAATTTCAATACTCTGCATACTCTACCAGAATACAAACTAGCAACAAATGAGCTAAAATGGTCTTACTGATGATGGCTACTCAGTTTAGTATCTACAACTGGTGCAATATACTGTACATAGTATGAAAAATAAAAAACTGTACTGAAGTTTAATATATCCAGGTTAAATTTCAGTGCAATGGAACAGTTTAGTCCATCCATATCATCTTTTAGTGTTCACGACCTATATGCAACCCATCATCAAAGTAATACAGGATGAAGATAAACTACACCATTATCCTGAAATGTGCAAATGCATGGTTTGCTTATGTTTTGCTATAACACTGGAACAGCATCCTTACTAAGATGAACTCATTAAAGCATACTAACTGCCATATATAATGAAAAGAATGAAGTAAATCAGCATCAGGTTCATGTACAACAATATCAGGATGGGGTCTAACCTCTTCGTTTGGCCTTTCGTTGTGGTTGAGGAACTCTACTGTGTCGATAGTTTTGACGGTGTCCAGGATTCTTACGATAACAATTTACACCATATTCACACTCAGGTCGCTCATCACTGGGATCTTCAGATTCTGAAGTGTTCTCTCTGTAGTCTGGATCCCCAGAGTGAGCAAATTGTAATCGATGCTGAGGGTTTTTCCTGAAAAAGTTTATTAAATAAATATATCACTTTCCCTCTATCTATCAGTTTGTCTAAAAATCTACAGATAGATGCTTCCAAATTTAGCTTCTTAAAAGTGGAATGTTCCTGGAACTAACTATTTCATGAAAACTCCAATTGTTGGAGAAATTCCTTATATTCTAACGTTATATTTTCATTTAAAGCAAGATTGCATAGTATAACCTTGCCCACTTTGGGTTTTCATATGCATTATGCTCATGAGGTCCTGTTTGTAACTGGCAATCCTTTTTTGGACTTTTTCTGGATTTCACATGTATTTTGAATATGCCCGTATGATTAAATACTAACCTTTTGAGGTTTACACACACATTATGCACGTGAAGTAATGGATGTAACTGGTATTACCGTGCAACAATGTTTCACCTGTATGCTAAGTTGAACAGCCCCAAAACCAGAAAATTCCAAAAGCTGGCTTGGCTCAAATATCAAAGATTCCAGAACTGGGATCATCAACCTACATCTTCAGTACCTCTATACCCAGTTCCATTGAGTGGATCAAGTATGAACATCCAATTAAATCATCATACACAGGGTGTCATATGACTTCCACAATAAAAAAGCACTTCTTACTTTTTCACTTTGTACACAAAGCTGTTTCATCAAGAGAAGCCAACATCCCATCCCCATCCATCCTATCTCTTCATGAAATGCCTCCACTGCATTCATCTCCAACCATTCCTCTCGCATCTTCATCGGAAATATTCTCAATGCAAGTACATTCTTCTGCTGCATCTATACATCGCTTTTACAGTCTGTCATCTCTTCAACCACTATCATGATAGCATACATCTTCTTGACCAAAATATTATCTTCTATTTGTTCTTCATGGCCATACCATCCAAAAACTTCTATTACCATAAGCCTTTCTAGTGATTTCTTCACACCAAATATCATCTGCACATCTTCATTCCTCACTCAGCCTATTCTCTTAAATCCAACTATATTACTCATGTCATCCAAGTTTGCTGCTCACATTCTCTCACTTACAAAGATCTATAAAATCTTGGATTTCAGTTTCATAAATCAATATGAACAACTACTCCTTCATGCAAACTTCTCGCACATTCTGTGCTTAAATTCTTTTTCATCCCAAAATAACTGCTCGTTCACCCTTCACACCCAATGACATCCAAAATAGATTTACAGCATTAAAAACCTCTTATGACACTGGCCCTGATAATATATCAAACTTCCTCTGAAATTATTTTGACCAAGATGAAATCCAAGCACTCACAGACATCACTGACAACTCCTGGCTACACAACAAAATCCCAAGCATCTCAAAATTTGCCAACATAGCACCTATCCTAAAACCTTCCAAGCCTCCTAACTCCCCATCCTCATAATGCCCTATATCACTACTGTCATCAAAATCCCTGAAAAACTGATCAACAACAAAATTAAGCAAAATGTTATTCTCACCTACATAGCATGGGTTTAGACCCAATCATTCCATTCCTACTCTACTTATGGACCACAACAACACATTCTGAATGGTTTTAACCAACCACACTCCCCTTTCATACTGTGCTACTGGCAATAGACATGAATAAAGCATTAGAAACTGTTCCTCAATATACCCTCAGACAAAAGATATTTGACACTAACCTTCACAAAACTGAAAAAAGTGACTAACCAATGTCATACCTGGTAGTGCCAGTCATTCACGATGGCCTTAAACTCTGTAAATAACAGAACTGGCCAAGGAGCAGTTCTTTACCCAACCCTCTTCAATCTCTTCCTACATGACCTAACAATAACTCCACATGCCACACCGTGTAAGTTGTCGCATTTGCTGATGATCTCTCAATCATATCGCAACACTCTGACACTAGTCTAGCAACAACAAACATGCAACATTGTACCACAGATTTGAAACACTTTCTCAAAACAAGATGTCTGCATTCTTACAGAAATCCATAACCCTCTTAACCCCAGACAGACATAAACGTAACCTGCACCCTCCCATAATCCTTAATGGTCAACCACTTCTACTCATCAAATCTCAAAACATATTACGAATCACATGTGACAAACATGGCATATATGCCCCATCCCAGAAACATCAACACAAAAGCCATAAACTAGAAACTCACAGGACACTTACTAGCACCAGTTTACACTTTACTAACCTCTCTGCACAGATCAACCACCTCCAACAAAAAACACATACAAAGCACATACACACTGAAATAGCCCAACAGGCACTAAACAAATGACTTCCTAACTCAGTCTTAAACTCCAACCCACCTGGTACACACCTATATGAAACCATACTCCACAGAGAAACTCAATTCACATTCTCCCATTTACCCATTACTACAACATTGCAAACACCCTTAATGCCCATGATGTAACTACCATAAAGAAGACATGGAACACTCACTACTCAATTACCCTGCACTCTCTACACAAAAGACATACACACATTAAGACACTTTATGTCCTGTAGTTCCAACCAATGGGTAAAGGCCAGCTTCTGAGTGTTGCACGAGTTTCATAATAGGGAAAGAAGGACTCCTGAGGCATGAAGTAAGTAGTAAGTAAAGACACCTTATCGTCCCACCTCAGAAGTCAATCTGCATCTCCAGCAATGTTTAGGTGGCCAGCCAATTGGGGTGTTTGAGAAAACGTTGCTAAACTTCCCTTTAATATCCTATTTTTTGACCATAGCAAAGCACACAAATCTTTCTCCAACTACCCTCAGGAGGGGACTACAAGGCAAAGAATTTGGTGATGAGGGAAGAGAAAGGAAGTATAGGGAGAAAATAGGGGAGGAGGTTAAGGAGGGAAAGGAAAAGCAGAAGCTGGAGCAGTGGAAACTACATTAACAAGATTTGGTGAGGAAGCACTAAATCAACTTCTTAATCCCACTTCTTTCTTTAAAAAACCTATATATTATACTTACCTATAACAATTAGCGCCATACTGGCAGGATTTTCTCGGAGCTTTTCTTTGGGGAAGTGCTAATGGGGCTCCTTTAGTTACAGCTGGCAATGGAGCACTTGTATTTGTACTTGCTGTACTACTAGTGGTCTCATCAATAACATCCTCTTCCTCATCATCACTGAAATCATGCTGCTTTCTCAGTGGAAGATGCTGAGCTGGTGACTGATGTTGCTTTTTTGGTGTCTCTGTAGATCCGTCCATATTCCTATCATCATTCTTGTTTTTCTGGTTTGGGGTGGTGATACCTTGTAAATCTTCATCACTACTTTCATCACTTAAATCATGATGTGATTTAGTTTCCTTTTTTCGTGGAGATGTACCATTTTTGGCCAAGCCTTTTGCCTTCCTTGGACTTGAGTTCTGATTATTTTTTTTTGGTGTTACACAACCTCTCTTTACATTTTCTTGTTTTCTAGGACTCTTAGCATTATTTACTTCGGCAGTATCTGCACCCACAGCTTGATTGGTGGATAAGTGGTGTGTGTCTGAACTTTCGTCATTCGCCTGTAAAGAAATTTGTTTTACAAATGAAATGATATTTATCATGAAAACATGGCAGTACATTCAACAAGCATAAATAATCAAGGCCTTATCAAGACAATAATTCTACGATAATACCCATGAAACCTGGAATGAGAGTTCAAGATTCTAGCATTGTTTTTGTAAATACATAAAGAGATTCAAAATAATAAAACTACAACTGAACCATTCTATACATGAAAATCTTCCAGACTCTGTCCAGGAGGCTTGAAAAAAGTACACTTCCCACTGCTTCATGCATAGAAGACATCATGATGAAGGCATCAGTGGTGATCTACCAAAAAAAAAAAGCCCAAGGGTGAACAAGGTTTTTAATGCTTCCGCTAATATATCCTTCTGATTCTCAATCAAAACCATCTGCATCTCAACATTTACCTCTCTTTTCTAACTTGATAAAACCACTCTTCTTGACCAAAGACTACTGTAAAACATTCTTATGTAAAGTAACAGTTTACAGGCTTCATTCATATCATCTCAAATACCACAGAAATACCTTAAACAAAATGATTCAGTTACATTTTCAGAATTTTTAAGTAAAGCATGAAAAGACATATACAAAAGCACCTAAGTATTGTTTCCAAATGAAAGGGTGAAGACAATGTAAAAGACTATCTCATATACATTCTCTAAAACTTTTTCTAAACATGTGGAAAAAATTCAAGCAAGAAGACTCCAAAACCTAATATCTTGATGTTAGATCTGTCTTCAATGGTACTGACCCTAAGTGAGCCCAGGGGACCTCATGAGGGAATTGGCACTGCACAAAGGTTGTCTTACCCACTTTAGGGCTAACTGGTGTCATCAACCTTCATAGAAAACAGTCAGTCTGAATATCATCTTTTTGTGAATCTTTATCAAAGGAAAAATAGTATGAGTCCAAAAATTCCAAGCTAAGGTCACAGCACTGACTCCTGTTGCCTCTAAACCTAAAACTGGACAAAGCAAGATGGTAAGAAGCCATAGGTCATTGTAGCTAAGATGTTCCCAGAGAATTCACTCCCAATTACAGAATGAGGTCAAAAGCAGCTGATCCCAGTACTGTCTCACACAAGGCAGTCCTAATCCTTGATATGGCATATACCAAAGTGCTGTGGACTCCATCTCGGAAATTGCAGCAGACTCCATCTAGAAAAGATCCATGATCAACTCTCTTTGATGCTGCTATGGTAAAATTATGATCCATCATCTCCATATGAGGAAGAGAATGGCATAAAACTTGCTAATCAAACATTGCACAGATGGAGTGTTGCCCATCAAAATTTGCACCCATTAACTGTCTTCAAAACATTCTAAATGAGGAACAGTCAGGGAACCACCTGCTATTTTTTTTTTACTTATATGCCATCAATTTTGAGTCTCTATCCAGACTTCTGTTTCTAAGTACCTTTTGAGTAAAAGGTAGCTTGTGTCTACCTTTCCTACAATTGAAAATATATATGCTACCACTACAGTCTTTATAGGCTAAAATGAGTTGTTATGTGTGATCACTTTTTCCCCACTTACCTTTTCTACCATAGCAAAGTAGCATCACGATTGGATAACTAAGTCTCAGGAGAAAAATCTTAGTTTTGCTCTTCCCACAGTTACAGTGATAACACAGGAGGTGAACATTTCCAGCAACCCCTTCAGTCAGTTTTAACCACCTTTTATGGCATCCAGGAGGTACATATGTAATATGTTTTCTGCCCTACCCCAAGCACTGTAAATACTTACTAAATGATACTAACAGTAGGTAACTCCTACCTGAATCACTGCTGATCTGTTGTTGTCTGCACATTTTTCTGGTTTCTTCCTCTTCGAGGCTGCTGGCATGGTTTTCCGACTGCTACCATGACTGTGCATATTATTAGATTCTGATGGGTTTCCCTTATTCTTCAAAACATCAGTACTGGAAAACCATTCGGGTAGTTCCCTTTTTCGACTAGATACAGCTAACTTAATTTCCTGTACAATCAGAAAACAAAAAAAATATCAGTATGGTAACGTGTATGAAAAACAACTGGTTATCATGCAAAAAAAAAATTCAAACTGAAAATAATGAAAATATGAGGACATAGAACTTCCAATCAACTTATTTGGATACATGTCTTCGTAACTCTTTCTCTCACAAAGTTGTCAGTTGGAATGAGTGACAGGGAATGATACACATTAAAAAAAAAAACCACACTGAAGTACTTTACTCTTTTGGACAATAAATTCTCTACAATCAAAATGAATTCGGTTTTCAGTTTAACTCTGTACTTTTCCCTACATATCAAGCAGTACAATATAAGCAGAATCTCACCTAGATAATTTGATTTTTGAGGATCTTCACAACTAAGCAGAGTCAGGGTAAATGTGCAAATATAGTTCTGTATAAATAAAGGACAAACAGGACATGCTAAACATATGCAGTAATTACAATGACCACTAAAGGAAAAAACAGAAATACTGAAGATACAGAAGATGAGACCCCATGAAAGTAACCTCCCCCTCATACGAGCAAATTTATAATTACAAGTTTTACATAATCATCTCAATATTAATCCACGGTCTAAGCATGTACACTGCACATGTGAGACCTCCAACCACGAATATTATGATACCATGGTAGCTTCTACAATTTTCAAGACTGAGATGCAGTCTACCATGAGCAAAGAAAACTTTCAGGAAATAGAATTCTACATATTTTCCTGGGAGCTATCATTTCAGAGTGACCATGACACAGCCTGGATGTACCATATGAAGTAAACAGATTGTGCATCAGCCATTCTTGTATGAAGGAATGCTGAGTGGCCACTCATGATACAGAGGTGTTGGACATGGCACTCAACAGCCATGTATGTTTCAAACAATGGTAGGAGGCTCAAATTAGGACACAAAGAATCCAACAACCTGCTACATAAGTCTTTTACGGGTCAACTTCTTGTGTGACTGCAATTTGCAATCATGATGTGGTCAAAAAAGGATCTCATATTTTCTGGTTCCCTCTACATATGAAAGAAATACATATAAAGTATAGAATATGTAAAAATAACATGAACTAACATAACTCACACAGCGATGGTATTGTACTAAAGGGTGAAGATGGAGGAGTGAGGGTGGAATTACAGCAGGGAGTAAGCCTTATGTTGTATTTTCAACAACGAAGCATCAATCATCAAGTACAGAACACTTATATATTTTAATTAACCAGAACAAGTGTTCAATCACGATGATATATGAAACAGTAAAACGTGCCTGCCTCAGAGAAGGTAAAGTACTGACAGAGAGGAATTTCGGTGACAAAGAAAAAGACAGGAGGATTAAAATTCTCATGGGGACAGAATAATGGAAACATAAGTTTTTAAAGCATCAAGGAAAATTTCACAATACTTTTAATACCACAAATATAACTTCCAAACTAAAAATGCAGAACACAGACAATTACCCCATGAAAATAAGCACAAATCACTACACTTCTTGACCTGTGGTCCCATCCGGTGGCTGTGAATGGCATTTTGAGGACTGCAGGAGCCCCACAGAAAGGGCAACCTGGGAAGGAAGGTATGAACTTGATGATACGGGTACTCACCTGTGCAGTTACTTTTGCGGTAGAAGTATAATTTTCACCACTAATGTTATTGTCTTTATCATCATCTTGCTTCTTAGGTATCTCCTTCTTGACAAACTCATCACCATTCCTTTCCCATTCAGGTGCATGAGAACATTCACTCTTTTCTTGCTCAGCTGGGATTTCTTCAGCCTCTGTAATATTTTCAAATGGGGGTTTCACAATCTTTTCACTAGAGTAATCTGTAATATCCTTACTTTCACAAACTGGTAGGGGGTCTTCAGTCCCATTTTCTATAACAGCCACTTGCTTTGTAGATTCTTCTGATGTACTTTCAAAATTAGATACCTCTTCAGCTTTTGTTTCTCCTTTATCTTTAGGAACTGAACTAGGTATGAGGATCCTAGGAAAATAATGTCAAAAAATAATTTTTTAAGTATAAAAGAGACTTACAAAGCTGGAAAAAATGAAGTAACTATAAACTATTGAAAAAATGTTTTTGTAAAAGGTATTTTAGTAAGAAAAGAAAGGGAACTCCTACTATGCTCCTGCACAGCTTTCTGCTCTTTTTAAGTATTACTTTCAATCTCAATGATATGAACAGTACAGGCAAAACAATCCAATGAATTTAGAGTTTTATGCAAACAGAGGTACTCTAAGTGACATGAAAAAACAGAAGGTGCTGTCATCATAATGTCTTTGGTTTGTATTTACATAAACCTCTTGGATACAAAACTGGCTTAATAAGTGGGAATGGCAAGTGTTGAACCTGTCAATGACACCTATGATGCCCATCAAATGTAAGTGATAATTGATGTCCATTCTTTATGCAAAAATACTTAACACTTTTAGTCTTGCTTTGATGTCTAGAAGTTATTCTTAGGGCACTCACAGACCCCTTGCTATATGAATATCTCAAACTCTACATGTATACAGTGAGTAGTGAAGACTGGGGGAGAATACAGCCATGGAACAACATATAGCAAAATACACTATAATGCATTTTATTTTGGGTTCACATTGTAACTAGGTAGGGAAATATTGGGAACCTCTTTAACACATCAACTTATTTCTAATATAAAGGGAGGGCAAAAGACGTCTAATCAACAATGATTTTATAAACCAACCTAGCCCTGCGATGTACAATGAAGTCTAATCTAGCCCAGGTTACCTACCTCAACCACATTCCTCATACATAAAAGTCATGGAATTCTCTCTCTACCTTATTCAGTCTTTCCACTCCCATATCCTTTTCTTTCCACTCACTATATCCTTTCCATATCTACGAATTGGGTCTACAAACACATAGGGAGCACCATTTAATCCCTGCTGTAGTCTTTCTCTTTTCCTACAAACTATTTTACCCACTAATCGAAAGGGCCATAACTGGGGTCATGAACGTGCTCATGTCATATCAGATGAAATAAAACTTACATAATATACCTTCCTATATCTCTGATGCCCATTCCCTCTGGGAACTCCTATCAAAGGTGTGGCCATAGCAAAATAGTCTCCATTTATCCCTGTCCTTAAATGCCTCCCTTGCATATACCCATCATCATGACTACTTCTTCGATCATGCTCTTTCTCTAAATCAAATGGAATCATGAATAGGACTGTAAAGCATTCATAGTACAGTTATCACAATTCTAGCCACAGATCAATCCATCCTTTTAAACATCTCTAAACTGCTCATCCAATCAACCACCTTTTCAAGGTACTGCTGGGCTCTGCCTCCATGAGGTTATGAGTTAAAAATCACCTTTGGTTAAGTTGTATCACTAGGAGTATAGTCTCGTCAGAGAACTCATCACTCCGAATAAGTTTATGTTTCATGGCCACCAGAAGTTATGCAGCTTTGGGCTCCAGGAACCTTTAAAAAGGTCCTTGGTAATGCCCAGAATTTCATAGAAACTGGTCCTGGGGTTATCATAATTCAATAAAATACAGGTATATATACCTTTTCAGGATCAATAAACCTCCATCTTGGATGACATTCCCATGATATTCATCTACTGTATACCCTCTAGTGCTTCCAATGAACTTACTTGAACCAAAAAGTAGCCTTCATTAAACCGAATCTGTCTCCATGTGAGAGAAGGGTAGAATCTCCTTCAGTCAATTCTTTCTCCTGACCATTGGCTACAACATAGGTCGGATTTTGATGCACCTAAAATATAACATAACTTCACTCAACACAAGATTTGATATGGGTTATTAACATTTCACAGTTTATATATCTGAATTCTATACAAGGACTACCATAATATTCAAAAAAGGCAACTACAAAATCCTGTATGAACAGTTCAGTATAAGCTGTCAAAATGCATGATAAAAAATGATTCAGTACAAAGGTATATGTTCAGTATGAGTTATTTATACATCCCTCATATCAAACACTGTATGAGTTATTCGCACATCCCACATATTAAACAGAATGCTTCAAGAAGTGCTTGAGAAAACTGAAAATTACATCTACAGAACTTTAATCCATTCCTTCACACATCTATAGTTGTGATTCTGTCACAGGAGTCTTTACATAAACTTAACTTACAATTTCAATAGACTTTCTAATTCAATCATTAAATTATGAGAGTCATTTTGCTACTTAAAATG
>JAUUEG010654650.1:2280-13272 GCA_032361445.1 Panulirus gracilis
TATGGAATAAAGAGACTGTCCAGGAGAGGTTGGATGCAGAGAGGATTTCTGTCAAAAAGAATACATGAAATAAGTTTTCTGAAAAACAGGCATAACATGTTAGCTTTAAGGAAAGTAACTGAAGAGAGCAATGAGAGGAGCTATCATGTACTGAATAGTTTGACGGAAGTGATTTAAACTATACTTATGTAGGGATATGTAATAACAATTCTAAAAAAAGAAATGGCTTTAGGAGTGTAAAGAAAATGAGATGCATTTCTAGGCAGTGGATGCTAATTCATAAAGTAAACAAACAGAATAAGAAATGCTAAAATCAACTGAAAATAGAATAATACGAAGGATATGACTGACAGTACAAAATGTACCACTGAAGCAGACAGGTCCTATGGAGGGGAAAAAGTGAGGAGAATGATTGAGTCTATGTGACAGTAATAAGTAAGGGTAGATGAAGATGAAGACCAGAGGTAAGCTGGAAGAAAAAATTACGGGAGGTGTGTATATAGTAGATGACTAGACTGGAGGGCACTACATTATGTGCTAAGATTATGGCTCTGCATGAGTCATCCTGCTCTGTACTGGGAAAAGGCCAAATGTATACAAATATTTCATTTCATTCTTAACTGATGGCTGACTATTTCAAACAGAAGTTCCATATCAGTAGAGTATCATCTAGGTTTGAAATTAAAGTTATTTCAAGTAAATATAAGTCTTCAGCAATATAATCTTCCTTTCTTTTGCAAGCATATCCTACAGAACTTCTGGGACATTTACAGCTTTGTTCTCAACCTCTTCTAAGAGCATAAGAAAATATTCACCAGTTAATAACTATATTGATACTTTAAACTCAAAAATCCAAGAGAAAAACAAATCATCTGCTAAGAAATTTTGACTATTGGTCTGGTCATTGCCAAAGTGCAGTAGCGACAACTTTTCGGCACTAAGAAATCAGAATAGATGAAGAGAATGAAGGCTTCTTCAGCAAGTGTTATGTGTAGAAACTGTAAAAAGGAAAATCATTGGTTTCAATGTATCCTAGAAGTAAAATCTGGGGTCAGTGTGAGGTCAAGAGTAAAGGAAAGGGTAGCATTTGCTGAAAGAGGAGTTGTGGAAAGTAATGAAGAGTGTAAGGAAGCGACCTCCAGACTGATGTGGTTGAGAATGAAAGTGGATTATGAGGGGTGGGTTACTGTCATTACTTACATACCAATCAGACAGAGGATTGAGGAATAGAGAAGAATGTTGTGGAAGGAGCTGAGTGAATGTATCAGTGATTTTGATGCGGGGTTCAATTATCATCGGTGGATGATTTGAATGTAAGAGTGGGTGATGTAGCAACTTAAGGTATAACTGGGAGGGATGGGGTACCTGGTGTGAGCAAAAACAGTAAGCAGCTTATGGTGATGTGTACTGAAAAAGAAATGGTAATTTGGAATACTTGGTTTACAAAAAGGGCCATACATAAGTATACATAGGCAAGTGGAACAGGATGCCAATATGAATTATTGGATTATGTACTAACTAATAAACATGCAAAGAAGAGACTCAGGTGTACATGTGCAAAGAGGGAAAGCTGGTGGGGTGTCTGAACACTTCTTGAAAGAGGCATGTTTGAAAGTTTGTATTGGCTTTACAAAAATAGAAAATGACATGGATGGGAAAAGGGTAGTGAAAGTGAGTGAGCCTGGAAAAGAAGTTTGTGCATGGTGATAACAAGAGAGATTGAGTGAAAATGGTAAAAGGTGTGAGTAAATGAAACTAAAGGAAGGAGAAAGAAATAGAAGGTGTTTACAGAAGCATTGCTTACATTTGCATGTTAAGTGTCTGGCAAGGAAAAATTGAGAGGTGGGCAACTGAGTTAGGGTAATGTGTGGTGGGACGAGAAAGTTAAGTTGGCAGTGAAAGAGAAAGTGCAAAAGAAAGGGAAAAAGTACAAATGATAATTATATGTAAAAGAGAAAGTGGTAAGAGGTTAAGAGGAAGGTGTAGAGGCTGAAAAAGAGGGCAAATGAATGATAGGGTGAGAAAGTATCATCAAACTTCAGGAGGAATAAGAATATATAAGAGAAGGTGAAGAGTTAGGAGAACAAGAAAAGAAATGAAAACATCAATGAAGAGCAAATGGGGAAGTAGTAACAGGCAAAGAAGTGTTAAATAAGAAATGGAGTATACTTTGAAGGTCTGCTGTATGTGTTAGATGGTACGGTGGCTGAAGTGTGGTGTTTGGGCTGCTGAGGTATGCTGACTGATTAAGTCATGGCAAATGGTTTGGAATTGAAATCAAAATAAAATATTTCCTCATGGGAGATGAATTTCCAGAACATAATCTCTAGCAGTACCTCATCTTGATGACTCCACAGTCACTGCTTGAACCCTGAAATATGCCAAACCCTATAATCACAAGGTTCTCTTTGCCACACTGACAATACCAGTAGAGGAGAAGCAGGAGGATACCACCCGCTCTCAATGGTA
Source organism: Panulirus gracilis (assembly GCA_032361445.1). Classification (NCBI taxonomy): domain Eukaryota; kingdom Metazoa; phylum Arthropoda; class Malacostraca; order Decapoda; family Palinuridae; genus Panulirus; species Panulirus gracilis. The sequence continues at coordinate 4,750 of JAUUEG010654650.1, forward strand.
CAATGGCCTGTGCTTGATGCAATCAAATGTATGGCCCTAATGCATGATGGAGTTATCAAACAAGTATCTGACTTCCCTAATCACATGCTAGACAGTCATTTTGAGTTCATTAACCAGTGGCTATATGTGAGCAAACTATCAGAACAATTGGGGATAAAAGAGGTGAAGATAATAGCTACTTTTAAGAGATATCAAGAATCCTTATTCTATCCCTTTGTTACCTACTTGCCACTGGTATGATTTAGTTTATAAAAACATGTATGAACTGCATTCAAATGACAGTCACCAGAGGGTACCATAAAAACTTTGTCTATGTTATCTACCTTTAAAATATCTTCAGTTCGAGCATTGTCTGATATATCAGCCATGGGACTTTTCTTGGTAGCTGCATATCAAGTAAAAAATTAATTCATGTTTGTCAAAGAGCATCTTAAAACACGAAATAAAAGTAAAAGAACAAAAGAGCAAACACACAATGATGCATTTTTTTGACAAAAACTCGACTCACCTAGCAATTGTAACTAACATTCGGGTTGCAGACTTGTGGATCACTTGTGCAGAGGAGAGGTATGTCATGATACGTGGTACAAACTCTTGACACACTGGCTTTATTGCTTCCTTCACATGAGCAATCTGTACACAACAAAATCATTTGAAATAATTTTCCATACCATTCTAATGCTGAAAGTGTTACACTAACAAAGGAGGAACAGCACAGTCAGATCTGAATACATTGCATTTTCTATACAGACAGATAGCACAAAGAATCCACTTCCCAGTTTATTTCCCAAGAAACTATTCAATCCTATATTCTTACCACAAATGTACGTTCTCTTTGTGTTTGGTTTTCTTTCTTTTCTTTTTATTACTTTTCCTAGAAAAGTCTTTATCAACAATTTCCTATTTCCATGCTGTCTGTAAAACTGAAATTAGCAATGTACTAAGGGCATATAAGGCCATCTGCCTCAACTGTGCTTAGTAATACGATGATAAAAAAATTTCCCTGAACTCATTCTCAGAATATGTATCTCCACAATATTCTTTCCTCTTATGAATCCCTGCAATGCCAATCAATCACTTACTCCTTGTGTGTGACTGATTTTTTCAGCATCCTCCAATGCACAAAAATAGAGCAGTTTTTTAAACCTATGAAAAAGTGCAAAGATTAAAAAACACTTTTTCTTAAGACAAGACTTTATTATTCCTAGTTTAAGAAAAAACAGATAAGCTATTTCTAAATATGCAAATTATACAAACTTACATTTCATAACTTCTTCATTTATATGATAAAGCAAAAAAAGACCACCAAAATCACTGTTTTCTTATGAATTCAGAATCAGGTATTTGTACTTCAGTAAAAATATATAGCAAATGCGAATCCTTGAAAGAAAAAGAGATATATATATAATCATTATTATAAAAAAAAAACCAGGAACCCTTTTACGTGAGTCCTGCAGCATTAAGGATGCACTCCAAATAGGTACAGGGAAATGATGGACTCCTTTAGAGTAAGATCTTCAACAACAATGTACTCCTTTCAGCCTCACTGAAGGTGTCTTCTCAGCATCCATTTGTAAGCTAAGTAGAGTAACATAAAACTTATATCTCCTTATATCTATCTACATCTCCGATACCCACTCCCTTCAGGAACTCCTTGTGATCTCCAGTGCCACCTCTTAGCCTTTCAGTGCCACACCCTTAACAGCCCACTAGCAGATGGTAAGTCTACCCAAATCGTCTTCAGAGGCTCCTACCTTATGTCCCTACCAACTACTTTAACATAATATCTTCCTTCATCTTAACCACACATCCACACGCACCAGGCTGAGATCTCCAGGCAAAATCCTCACTTGGCTCTTTCCTATGTTCCTCAATTTTATAGTGATAGTACAAAAGGGGAGGTTTTCCAGTCCCCTTCTGACACCCCAACTGGTCACCTTATATGCCACACAAGAAATATGTAGATGGTATTCTTTCTCTATGATCCCAAGGGACATCTCCTCTATCCCAAAACTCAGAAGAAAGAGCAGCGTGGTTAGGGAAAGAGTTCTAGGGGCTGAGGACAACACTATGATAAGGTGTGCACAAGGTGAGGAAATATCACTATTTCACTCTTATCCTTTGTTGCTATCAACTCTGACATACTCCCCCTATCAAAATAAAACCTCATCTGACTCTCAAAATGCATCCTCCTGCATTTCTTTTTCTTCCACTTTACTACTATTTCCTCTTCTGTCTTTCTACCTTTTTCCAATACATCTCTTATTTTCTGGATATTCAAAGATGACATAATGAGACAAATTGACAGAAAAAGATTAAATCATACTTTCCATAAGCTCATTTATCTTTGCTATAACTTGCCACTAACAATACTCACCTTCACCAGTTCAAAATATGAACCTACTATAACCTAACAAAAAACATCAACTTTATCTTACCAGGCTGATGACTCGAACAACCAACTCCAACAGCTCCAAAGATTGAACCTCCTCAGTGTTTAGATCAGAATGCCCTGCAGTTAAGCAGGTTTTACTACTTTTCTGGACACGTGTGATTTGTTGTTGCTCATGTTTAGGCTGCTGCTCCAGTTGGTTTTTTTGTAATTCCTGGAATATCAAAAACATGCATTAAGTTAAGAGAAAACTGTAATTGGCATATATTATTTTTGTTCATATCCCTAAATACCTCAAAGAAAAAAGTTAATACACAAAATACAGCATATTTTGCAAAATCTTGGGCAAGAGAACCATTTACTATGCTTAATACTGCACAGATCATCCATTTTACTTATAAATCATGCTTTGCCAGCCTTGTCATCTTTCTTTTCAAAAGCAATCATAAAACAACAATCTACAAAACAAACTACCCAGAATAATCACTGGTTGTATAATAGACTCCAACACTCAACTCTTGCATAGTGAGGAAGAATTTCCCATACAGGTCCATCCAAACATGCTTTTCATCAAACTGTTTGCAACAGCTTTAACCTCCTCCTCCCTAAACCACAACATAACCAACCATCAATCCTTATGCAGAAATAAGAAGCTCATCCCTGCCTCTCACTTCAGAAAACTATATTCACATATGTATGGATGAGAGCTGAGATGATCTGGACATAAGGAGAAGAACAGAGGAAAGGATGACTTAAAGGGTATACATTCAAAAAGGGAAGGAACAAGAAAAAGGGAGAAACCAAAGAGAAGGTAGAAGGATGGAGTGAAAGATGCATTGAAGGCTTGGGGTCTGAACATGCAGGATGATGCAAGGAGTGCAAATGATATAGAGAAATGGAACAACGTGGTTGATGGGACAACATTCTGTCAATTAGCTGAACCAGAGCATATGAAGCAGATGGGGAAATTATGAAAAGGTCTGTGAAGCCTGATTGTGGGTGTGGGCTCTGGTTTTGGTAAATCATACATAACAGTTAATGAGTGGATGTGAGCAAATGAGGCCAATTCTTCTTAAGTTCCTGCTGCTATCTCGCTAATGCCAGAAATGACGAACATGTATGAAAAATATGAATATATGTGAACTTGTTCAATGTCTTCTGCATTACTCAGAAACAGAAAAGAAAAAGCCTCATTCTCTCACATACCCTCTCTATCATGCGTAATGGACTGAAATCAAGACTCCCTATCCAAAACTAGGCCCTAGAGACCTTTCTATTGTTTATCCTGGATGCTTCATATGCCCTGGCTCAGTTCACTAACAGCATGTCAACCCCTGTATACCACACATCCCATGCACATCCACCACCTTCCTGCATATTTAGGCCCCACAATTTATCTTACACAAGGTTTTCACCTCTTTTTTTCACCAAACCACTTGCCATGACTCTCTCACTTCATTTACCTCTTTGCCAAAACCACATCTGCCACTTGTCATCAAGCATACATGTACACATATCTGCCACTTGTAATCAAGCATACATGTACACATTTCTGTACATAATTCATACCTGTTTGCCTTTGCTTATTTCAGGAAGGAAGCAGCAGGAACAGACTACTAACTGCCCCATTTCTTCAAATCTACCCTCTTCCTGTCTTGAGTAATGCACTGAAACCAGATCCCCCATTCCACAGCCAAGCCCTACAAACCATTCTATGGTATCCTCTGATCACTTCATATTCCCTGGTTCAGGCCACTGAAAGTACATCACTTGCTGTGTACCACATCATTCCAGTTCTTTCTATCTTGTACAAGTCTGCATGTTCAGACCTAATACCTCAAAGCCTCCTCCTCTGACTCATAGATCCTCTTAGTCTTCTTCACTCATTCTCTCCATATGTTGAAACCATTTCAGTATACTGTGGTCAACTCTCTCAATCATACTGCACTAACACATATCTCTTTTACACTCTCATTACTTTGATGATCAGCCCCTAAACATCACATTTCATCTTCTAATATTTCATTTCCAAAATGTCCACCCCTTCTTTTCTTTTGGATTCAATGCCCAAGACAAACAACCATACAACAGTTGGGACTACTAGACCTTTTTTGCCCTGACAGATACTAACCCATCCTTCCACAATTTCCTTAATACATCCAGGTCTTTAGCACATTAAGAAAATATCTACGTGAAACTCTTATAATAGGCATGTTGTCAACCCTGGCATTACTATGTCAAGCAGATTCTATAAAGCTCTCTCTGTACATCGATATATACATGAATGCAAAGATATATTCAAAGATCAGCATAAATTCATGATAAGCAAGTGAATAAACATTAGTTTTTCAAACCTTGATTGGACTATAAACATCAGTTTTGGTCTCTCCTATAGTGGTGCTAGTTTGCCGTTTAACATATCCTTTCTTCCTCACTCGAAATTTTATTTGATTAAGCTTCACAAAAGGTGATTTTCCTGTGTCTACTCCAGTGAAACCTTCTTTCTCTGCTTTTATTTCTGATGATACAAGTGATCTGGTAGACCGCACCTCTTCAGTCATCATATCTGTACCCCCTATTAAGGTACTTTGCTCTTCCTCTTGACTCTCACTGTTGTCTGGAGTTTGTAAAACACTTTTGATTTTCTTTTCCTGAGGAATATCTATAGTTAAACACGTCATATCAGATGAGTCCCGTAATCTCTTCCCAAGGGTGGGACTTAGTACTAACTTCTCATCAATATTCTTTGTAACAGCCTGATCTTCATTCAAGCTTGCGTTATCTGTTAATGAATCTGTAGCATCAGGCATTTTCTTACTTCGAAGTCCATCTTGACAGATTTCTTCACTGTTATTGACGGCACTTTCTTCTTCAAGTTCGTCTATTTCATCCTTATTTCCATCGCTATCATTCCATTTTGAATCATGAACAATGGGAGAGAATCTTCCATCATCTGAGTGTTCCATTTCATCCTCATCATCATACTCCCAGTCTGATGGAACTCTAATTGGAGATGTAGAACGAGGAGGAGACTGCATTATGGGAGAATGTGGTGGTGATGGATCTGGGGATATTGGGTTGGACAAGGCAGTAAAGTCTAAAGCCTTAGGAACAATGCTAACAGCATTACTATGAGGATGAGAGACAAATGGGGGAGAGAATGTTGGAGACTCACTTCTGCTTTGGGCTGGGGACCATGAAGATGAGCCAGGACTGGATCCTGAGTCTGCTGGAATACTCCTAGGAGAGCAGGACACGCTTCCAGGACTTGCTGGGTTTGAGTAGATGTACATCCTTGGGCTTCTGGAACTGCTCAATGTTGAGCTCTCTTGAGAAGTCACAAAAAGAGTGTCTTTTCCTAGTGAATGACTTGGTAATGACTTCTGTTGTAAGGTTTCCATTTGCAGTCCAAATTCTTTGGAAATTCCATGTATTTTGGTCCCTTTTTCACTGGAAGGGTAATGACTTAAATTTTCTATATCAGCTGTTAACATTTCAGAAGTGTGAAATGCTTCGTTGGATGTATTTGTTTCCATAGGAACTGCAGTATCAGATGGTATCTTTAAAACCTTTTTATTGGTAGAATTAATTTCCCTTATATTTTCCCTAGATATACTGCCATCAATTTCATTTTGTTCTGCAGGCTGAACTTGATTTTCCTTCAAACCCATCTGATTCCTTCTCTTATCCTGACCTCCTGTGTCTTCTGACTCTTCCTTTTCTCCTTCTGAAACCCCTTGTAATTCAGTTAGCTTATCTGATGAAGTCTTGATAGTGTGGACACAGCTTCCTGGTTGGGAGTCTCGGCGAACTTGACGATACTCCGCCATTAATTCATCAAACTGCTCAGCAAGTTGTGGAAGAATGTTTGCAGCTAGAAGATGTTTTAGTACCTGCAAATCAAAAGTAACCTCCCATAAATCTGTAAATATGATAATCATGCAAGAGATCAATATGAGATGATCTATGTTACATCTACAGAGCAGTAACATTTGATAATACCAACACTATTTATCACACACTTACTGTATCCCTGAAAGAGTAATTATGTTCTACCCCAAGTATGGCCTTCAAAATTGTTGGTCTAAGTTTGATGTTATGGCGATGTGTGATCAGAAGGGAGACAAGCATTGCAACACCTCCACACTTTGTCAACTGAAACCAGGCCCTTCCCAGAAATGTCAGAGGTTCAGAAAACGAACCAAACGTCAAGTTGTTACATTCATTTGTTCCCTCACAAAACTTGCAGAGAGCTATAATCAGCTTTTCCTCCTCTGAAACAATAAACAAATGAATGAAATAGATTTGTGCTTGTTTATTTAGTATACAAAAATCAACATAATATCCATTATTTCTTTCCACACTACATACTAAGCAAGTAAGAATAATCAGTTTCCCTTACCAATGTCAGTCACCCGTCTATTCTGCAGTTCAGACACAATGATAGTAGGAGCACGAGCAGTACACAGGCGATCAAGTACTTTAGCATCTAAAGCATTACGTTTATGTGTAGTTGACTCAAAGCATGTGAGCACTATATTCAATATGGTCCGTAACACACACTCATAAATTTCAAAATCCAAGCTGTCTGACATTTTTGACACTGACATCATATTATCAGTTCCTTCCATTATCTGAAAAAACAATAATTTTAGTATTACAGGATTCTTGAATCTAATCATACATAACTCTAACACTCATGAACAGTAGCCTACATGGTAAAAGTAGTTTTTAAGTTTTGTCTTATATACTTTGGTGAAATGACACAGCTTGGGTAAAAAGATAATTAAATGATTACTATGGACTGACTGTCAAAGATACAAAAAAATACAGTTAGAATATAGTTAAGAATAGGTAATGGTAGGCAGCCATTGACCAGGAAGGCATATCACTGGTACCGCCCACCAAGGTATTAGGAAGGTCAGTGATTCCTGCATAATGAGCCAGTACTTCAGTGGTTGTCAAGTTGCACTCTTTTGATCCAGGTAGTTGTCTTTTCTTTCTGCCTCACTACATATGTGGACTGCCAGAATTCTGCCCACAAACATACAATCTCTCCTTGTCACACATAACACATGAGAACACTTAACTCACACAACTATTTTTCATTACTCTAAATTTTCCTTCGGTGAGCACTATGCACTAGCCTTGCCTTCTGGCTAAATGCTAGAAGCAATAAATAGAAGTAGTAAGAAGAAACATTAGGCAGCAGCATCAGGTTAAAAATCATTAGGTAGAAGTAGAAGATAGGAACATTAGCTGTGAGCATTAGGTAGGAGTAGTAGGTTGGAACACTAATCAAGAACATTTGGTATACACATAAGGTTGAAGTAGCTGCTACAAACATTAGGCAAGAGCCTCTGAAAACACTGCACCAGAATAGCCCTCTACCAGTGGCCTGTTAAGGGTGAGACAGTAAAAGCTACGAAGTGGCACTGGAATTCACCAGTTATGGAGACTCTTGCCATGGCTACCCACTTGAGGGCATCAGAGATATAGACAGACAGATGGATTTAGACCGGCCAAACTTGGACTTGTAAAAAAGAATATACAACTCTCACTACTGTAAACTGGAGGCTCCACAAAACTGGTAAGTATGAAATAAGAGAGAAAGTTGGTCATCAGAAAGTTCTGTATATTGAAAAAAGTTGTCAGATTTTATCAACAAAAACAGAAGACATCATGCAAAGAAAATTATGGACAGACAACAAGAAGCTAATAATTTACAACTGACCCTTCACAGAAAAAGTTGCTTCTGCCTCCTTCCTCTGTTCCCACTTTTGAAAAGCAACAGTACAGAAAGAAATTACAATCCCCCACTTCTGTGCCTTATAGCTGACTTTTATGACAAACAAGAGATATGAAGATAGTAACCTTTCTCCCCTATACCTAGGGATATCAAAAAACAAGGGAAAATACATAAAAAGAGAAAGTAGTGTTGCTCTTTAGGGCCATCATCAACACAAATACAATAATACTCACCTGACTCACACATGCTGGGTGAGATACTCTTGAAAAATGTGCTATGGCTTTTACTGTAGAACGCAGGAGCCCAGCACTTGATGGATTGGCATCAGAGCCCAAACCAATGGAGCAGATGTGAAGAATACCCTTACTCATCACAATCTTTT
>JAUUEG010654757.1:0-18728 GCA_032361445.1 Panulirus gracilis
ATATGTATGCATATGTATACAACAGACGTTAAGAGATTTCCCTGTGGTTTGCTGACCAACATTTCAATCTGTGAACCTCTGCAAAACTGTATAAAACCTTTCAATTTTATTGCATATTTTGGTTGGAATATCTGTGTTGACCTTTGAATTCCTCAAATTTTTGGGAAGGGGAGAATTTTTCCATTTCTCTCTTTTTTTGTTTGATTTTGAGGGAGTGTGGCAACAATGAACAGGGATAACATGCAGAGGTTTTACATTCTGTTTGTTTGTAATTGAAAACATTGTTCTCTGCTATTGCAGGCTTACCATGGTGTTATCTTTGTGTGTTCAGGCCCGTGGGTGTTACGAAGCTTGTGGAGAGAGAGAGAGAGAGAGAGAGAGAGAGCGAGAGAGAGAGATCTGTCATTCTCTCCCTCACCTCACTGTTAAAAAGATGTCTTCCTCATCTGAACTTCAGGGAAGAATAGGTAAGTTTCTTTCCAGGTTGGCTGAAGATTCTGGAGGATTTCCTCTCAGAGAAAGTTGGAAATCTTGGACGCTACGTCTTTGCATTTCTTCACACCCTCAGGCTCAAGACTACAGCGCCAAGGGGAAGGGATGTTGGAGTTTATTTTGAAAACTACAACCAAGTGTCTTACGTGTAAATCTCTATTAAATCTGGTTAGAAAACTTTGATTTAGAGGCTTTGATGAGGGGAACAGGGTTAACGCAACAGGTAATGTTATCATAATACTATAACATGTTATTCCCAAAATCTAGATGGATGAGGCATATAACAACAACAATGATGAACATATGCTCATTTGGGGAGACAAAGTGAAGCAGTTTCATTAACCATATGGTCATTGATCATTGAAGCAGAGCTCATATTGAATGAAACACTGAATGAATCCCACTTGAATTAGTCAACACAATACCTTTAAATACTGACCCGGTAACGGTATATACCACAGTGTGGTGTGGGGATGTCTCACTCAGCTGCAAGTTAAAGTTCAGTCGACAAATGAATGAAACGCAGAGAGACACCGAATCTAAAATGAACTGACAGATTATTATTACATGGAGGTGTTTTTTTCCTCTACAATTAGACAAAAAACAATTTACTATGAATACTAAATGCTTAAATCAGAGATCTTATCATTCTTTTCTTGTCTTTGGCAGGTGTCAAACGCTTCACTTGGAGTTTTCCGTTGCGGATAAGGCTTCATAGTAAAGCTTTTTTCTTGTTTGCGTCACAAGTTTCTTTTGGGTCTCTTCAAAATGAAGGTTCTCTGTGTCACTTTTATTAAATCTGGAGCTAGACGATTATATTAGGGTTTGCCGTAGCCCACGGGCGTTCAAATTATACCTTCAGCTAGGGACTTTTCTTCTGATTGCCGTTATATGATTTATTTGGATTTTTAGTGGACAAAAGAGCTTCAATATTTTGCTTTATTTACGATACTGGTCTAGCTCTAAAACGATTCGCTTGGAGTTCTTCTTAATCCAAGTGGTTTTAAAGTTTCGTAATTATGTTCTGGATCCGCTAGAAGATTCCCTTTCGGTTTTTCCTGGTCCAAAGGCCTTCAAAGTATAGCTTTTCGTTTCCACTATTTTTCTTTTTTTTTTTTTGGCTGTCATTAGATAATTCTATTGTGATTTTGCGTGTCCCAAAGAGCTTCTAAATAAAGTTTCACTTTGGGAATTTTCTTCTGGCTGGCGCTAGACTATTTAATTGGTGTTTGGGGTAGCCCGGAGGGCTTGAACATAAAGATTCAGTTTGGTAGTTTTGTTCTGACTCTCGGCAGAGGATTTTCCTCGTGTTTCACGTGGCCTATGCTGGCTTCAAAGTTAAGCTTTATTTTTGTACATCTATTCATACTGCGATAAACGGCTCTTTTTTGGTTTTGTGTGAATTATGGGGTTTCAAATAAAGCATCAGTTTGGGCTACTTTTTGTGTCTTGCGCCAGAGTTTTCATTGGGTTTTGGTATGGTCCAGGGGGCAACAAAGTAAAGCATCATTTTGTTATTGCTTTCTGGTTAGTAGTAGAAGAGTCTGTTGAGTTTTTTCCTGCCCCACGGGTTTGCAAGTAAAGTTTCTGTTAGGTTTTTTTCCTAGTTGGCCCAATTCCCTTAGGGTTTTCCTTTGCCCTCAAGGTTTCAAAGTAAATGATCAGTGTGAGACACTTGTTCTTCACCCAAAATGGATCTCCCTCTGGTTTGGAGTAGTCCACAAGCAGTGAAATCAGAACTTTTTTGGGGGACATATGTTTTGACTAGCGGCAGACCATCTTATAATGGTTTCGCGCGGCCACCCTTGGTTTAAAGTAAAAGTTCTTCTTGGACCTTATCTTTAGAGTGGCGCTAGCCGATTGTTTTAGAATTTGGCGAGACACACTGAGCTTTTAAGTAAAGTGTAATTCTGGGAGTTTTCTTCTGATCCTGCAAGAGTCGGATCTACTCTGGATTGGCGTGGCCCACGTGGTTTCAAAGTAGAAATCCACCTCTTTTATTTCTGTTCACACTAGACAATTCTTTTGGAGTTTAGCGTTGCCCAAAGGGCTTCACTGCATAGCTTTGTTAAAGGACTTTTAATCTGGCTTTTGCTCATGATTCTATTGTGGATTGGCTAAGCCCTAACATGTTGAAAGTGAAGCTTTCTCTCAATTCTGGCGGCAGACGATTGTATTGGGATTCCCGTAACTCACAGTACTTCAAAGTAAAGCTTCAGTTTGGAACTTTTCTCCTGGTTGATGATAGATTATTCTATTAGGTTTAGGGGTAGACTAAAGAGCTTTAAAGTTTAACTTTACTCTGGGACTTTTGTTCTGGATCGTCCAGACGTTTACCTTGGGATTTGTTGTAGTCGAAGGGCTTCAAAGTAAAGTTTTCTTCGTGACTATTGTTGTGGCTGTCGTTAGATGATTCACGTATGGTTTTACTTGGGTTAAAGGGTTTCGAATTCAAGCCTACCTTTGGGAACTTTGTTCTGTCGTTCGGAGGATGATTGTATTGGGCTTTGGCGTAGTCCAGATAGCCTGAAAAATTGCTTCTTTTTCTGGCAAGCGTCTGACGATATTATTGGTTTTCGACTTCGCCCATTGTGGCTTCCAAGTGACGCTTCAGATTGTTGTATTATTCTTTTATAGATGCCAGATGATTCTGTTGTGGTTTGGAGTAATATATCGGGTTTGGAAAAAATGCTTCAGCTTTTTCTTTTTCTTTTTTTACAAATGTCAAACTCTTCACTTGTTGTTTTCCGTTGCGGAAAGGGTTTCAAAATAAAGGTTTGTTCTTGGACTTTTAATCTTGTTTGGCCATAAGTTTCTTTTGGGCTTCCGCTTGGTTCAGTAAGTTCAAAAAGAAGCTTTTGTGAGGCACTTTTGTTAACAATGGAGTCATACGATATATATTGGAGTTTCGCTTAGCCCACGGGCGTTCAAATTTTAACTTTAGCTTGGGACATTTCTGTTTGCCGTCATGTGATTCTCTTGGGATTATTGGTGGATAAGAGAGCTTCAATATTTAGCTTTAGTTTGTATGTTGTTCTAGCTCCAAAAACCATTAGCCTCGGTTTTTTTTTGTCCAATTGGTTTTAAAGAAAAACTTTTTTATTCTAGCATTGTTATTCTGGCTTTCACTAGACGATTCAATTGGGACCTTACGTAGCCCAAGGGGCCTCAAAGTAAAGGTTCAGTTTCGACTTTTGTTCTGGTTAGCGACAGATGATTTTATTAGGATTTTGGAGTGAACCGGAGAGCTTCAAAATTTAGTTTCAGTTTTGAGCTTTTGTTCTGGATCCGCCAGACGATCCCCTTTGGGTTTTTCGTGGTCATAAGTGCTTCAAAGTAAAGCTTTTCTTTTCTACTATTTTTGTGGCTATCATTAGACAGTTCTATCTTACTTTTGCATGGACCAAGGGGCTTCTAAATAAAGTTTCCATTTGTGAATTGTGTTCTAGCTGGTCCTGACGATTCTATTGGGCTTGGCGTAGCCCGGAAGGCTTCAATGTAAAGTTTCAGTCTGGTGATTTTGTTTTTTGGTGTCAGAAGACTTTTTTTTGTGTTTGACGTGGTCCATGGTGGCTTCAAAGTTAAACTTTAGTTTGGTGCTTCTGTTCATGCAGCGGTAAATGGTTCTATCGTGGTTTAGTGTGCGTTAAGGGTTTCAAATTAAGCATCAATTTGGGCTATTTTCTTGTGGCTAGATAGCTTGGAAAATATTCTTTTTCTGGGAAGCGTCAGGTGATATTATTGGCTTCGACGTTGCCCATGGTAGCTTCAAAAAAACGCTTTAGACTGCTAATATTGATTATTTCCGACACCAGATGATTCTGTTGTGGTTTGGCGTAATATATTGGGCTTGAAATTAAAGTTTCAGCTTTTCTTCACTGGGGCTTCCCATTGCGGAAAGGGCTTCATGGTAAAGTTTTGATTTAGGACTTTAAATCTTGTTGCGCCATATGTTTCTTTTGGGTTTCCGCTTGGTTTATGAAGTTTCAAAATGAAGCTTCTGTGTGGCACTTTGTTAACGCTAGCGCCAGACGATTATATAAGGGTTTGGCGTAACCTACGGGCGTTCAAATTATAGTTTTTGCTTGGGATTTTTCTTTTGGTTGCCGTCAGATGATTCTCTTAGGATTTTGGGTGGACAGGAGAGGTTCTATATTTAGCTTTAGTTTGAATTCTGTTCCGACTCCAAAGACGATTTGTCTGGAGTTTTCTTGGTCCACGTGGCTTTAAAGAAAAACTTCTTTGTTCCAGTATTTTTTTTTTTTTTGGTGGGGGTGGGTGGGGGGTCTTTCACTAGACGATTACATTGAGGCCCAAGGGGCCTCAAAGTAAAGCTCAGATATTCAACTTTTGTAATTGTTGACGATAGATGATTCTATTAGGGTTTGGGAGTGAAAAGGAGAGCTTCAAATCTAGGTTCAGTTTCTTACTTTTGTTCTGGCTCCGCCATACGATTCGCTTTGGGTTTTCCGTAGTCCAAGGGGCTTCAATGTAATGCTTTTCTTTTTCATTATTTTCTTTTTTTTGGGGGGGGGGGCTGTCATTAGATACTTCTATTGTGGTTTTGCGTCTCCCAAGGGGCTTCTAAATAAGTTTCCCTTTGAGACTTTTGGCTAACGCTAGACGATTCTATTCAGGTTTGCCTTAGCCCAGAGGACTTGGATGTAAATCTTCAGTCTCGTAATTTTGTTCGAATTTGCGTCAGAGGATTTTTTTCGTTTTTCATGTGGCCTATGCTGGCTTCAAAGTTAAGCTTATTTTGGTACTTCTATTCATGTTCCCGTAAATGGTTCTATTGTGGTTTAGTTTCAATTACGGGGTTTCAAAGTAAACCATTAGTTTGGGCTATTTCGTGTGGCTAGCGTCAGCGTTTTTATTTGGTTTTGGCATGGTCCAGGGGGCTTGAAAGTAAAGCATCAGTTTGTAATTTTTTTCCACTTGGTAGTAGAAGAATCTAGTAGTTTTCTTCGTGCTCCATGGGTTTCCAAGTAAGATTTATTTTGGATTTACTCCTAGCTGGTTCTAGCCGATTCCCTCTGGGTTTTGCTCTGCCCTTAGGACTTCAAAGTAAAACATCAGTTTAAGACGCTTGTTCTTCCTCCAAAAGTGATTCCCCTCGGGTATCGCGTGATCTACGAGTAATGAAATTAAAGCTTTTCCTTGGGATATTTATTTTGGATTACGGCATGCGATTTCATTGTGGTTTCGTGCAGCCACATTTGGTTTAAAGTAATGGCTCTCTTTGAACCTTTTCTTTTGAGTGACGCCAGCCGATTGTTTTGATATCTGGCAAGGCCCAATGGGCTTTTAAGTAAAGAGTCACTTTAGGAATTTTCTTTTGATCCTGCAAGAATCGAATCTACTCTGAACTGGCGAGGCCCACGGGGCTTCAAAGGAAACCTTCACTTTTTTTTTTTTTTTGGTGTGCACCAAACAATTCCTTTGGGATCTAGCGTTGCCCAAAGGGCTTCACTGCATAGATATAGTAAAGGACTTTTAATCAGGCCTGTGCTTTTGATTCTATCGAAGTTTGGCTAAGCTCCCATCGATTGAAAGTGAAGCTTTTGGGGTGTACTTTTCTCAGTACTGGCGGCAGACGATTGCACTGGGATTCACGTAGCCCACGGGACTTCAAAGTACATCTTCAGTTTGGTACTTTTCTTCTGGTTGATGATGGATTATTCTATTAGGTTTAGGGGTAGACTAAAGAGCTTCAAAAATTAGCTTCAGTCTGGCTCTTTTGTTCTGGATCTTCCAAATGTTTACCTTTGAATTAGTCGTAGTGGCACATGGTGGCTTGAAATAAACGATTCAGATTCTTAATATTAAGCTCTCCGAAGCCAAATAATTCTGTTGTGGTCTGGCGTATATATATCGGGCTTCGGCTTTTTATGTTCTTTTTGCAGGTAACAAACGCTTCGCTTGGTGTTTTCCGTTGCGAAAATGCTCTAGAGCAAAGCTTTTTTCTAGTTTGCGCTACATGTTTCTTTTGGGTTTCCGCTTGGTTCATTAAGTATCAAAATGAAACTTCTGTGTGGCACTTTTATCACTGCTGGCGCTAGACGATTATTTTATGGTTTGGCGTAGCCTACGGGCATTCAAATTATAGCTTCAGCTCGGGAATTTGGGTGGAAAAGAGAGCTTCAATATTAGGCTTTAGTTACGATTTTATTCTGTCTCCGAAACGACTCGCTTTGAGTTTTTCTTGGTCCAAGTGGCTTTAAAGAAAAGCTTTTCTATTCCATTTTTTCTTTTCCCTTTGTTTAAAGTAATGGTTATCTTTGGACCTTTTCTTACGAGTGGCGGTAGCCGATTGTTTTAGAATTTGGTGAGAGCCACTCAGGTTTTAAGATAGCGTAATTTTGGGAATTTTCTTCTGATCCAGCACGAGTCGAATTCACTTGGCGTGGCCCACAGGACTTCAAAGTAGAAATTTATTTTTTACTTCTTTTCACACTAAACGATTCCATCTGGGTTTAGCGTTGCCCAGAAGGCTTCACTGCATAGCTTTGGTAAACGACTTTTAATCTGGCTTGTGCTCATGATTCTATTGAGGATTGGCTGAGCCCTTGCAGGTTGAAAGTGAAGCTTTTTGTGGGAACTTTTCTAAATGCTGGCGGCAGACGATTGCATTGGGATTTCCGTAGTCCACAGGCCCTCAAAGTAAAGCTTTACATTGAAACTTTTCTCCTGGTTGATGATCGATTATTCTATTAGGTTTAGTGGTAGACTAGAGAGCTTTAAAGTTTAGCTTCAGTTTGGGACTTTTGTTCTGGATCACCCAGACGCTTACTTTAGGATTTGTTTTCGGTCGATAAGCTTCAAAGTAAAAGCTTTTCTTTGTAACTATTGTTGTGGCTGTCGTTAGATGATTCACGTATGGTTTTACTTTGGCTAAGGGGCCTCGAATTAAAGCCTGCCTTTGGGAACTTTGTTCCGTCGATCGCAAGGTGAGTGTATGTGGCTTTAGCGTAGCAAAGATGACCTGATAATTAGTTTTTTCTGTCAAGCGTTTTACGATATTATTGATTTTCGACTTCGCCCATGGTGGCTTCAAAGTGACGCTTCAGATAGATACATTATTTTTTCCGACGCGAGATGATTTTGTTGTGGTTTGGAGTAATACATCGGGCTTGAAAATTAAGCTTCAGCGTTTTCTTTTTTTTTTTTTTTTACAGATGTCAAACGCTTCACTTGGGGTTCTCCGTTGCGGAAAGGGCTTCAGAGTACAGCTTATCGTGGACTTTTAATCTTGTTTGGCCACATGTTTCTTTTGGATTTCCGCTCGGTTCATGAAGTTTCAAAAAGAAGCTTCTGTGAGGCACTTTTGTTAACGCTTTCGCCATACGATCATATTAGGGTTTGGCGTAGCCCAAGGGTGTTCAAACTGTGGGACTTTCCTTCTGTTTGCCGTCAGATGATTCTTTTAGGATTTTGGTGGACAAGAGAGCTTCAAAATTTAGGTTTAATTTGGATGTTCTTCTAGCTCCGAAAACGATTTGCTTGGGGGTTTTCTCGGTCTAAGTGGTTTTAAAGAAAAGCTTTTCTCTCCCAGTATTTTTTTTCTGGCTTTCACGTAGCCCACGGGCCTCAAAGTAAAGCATTATCTTTCTACTTTTGATTTGATTGATGACAGATGATTCTATCAGGATTTAGGAGTAAACCGGATGTCTTCAAAATTTAGTGTCAGTTTCGAACATTTGTTCTGGATCTGCCAGACGATTCCCTTTGGGTTTTTCGTGGTCCTTAGGGCTTCATAGTAAAGCTTTTCTTTTTGACTATCTATGCGGCTGTCATTAGACAACTCTATTGAAGTTTTGCGTGGACCAAGGGGCTTAAAATAAAGTTTCAATTTAGAACTTTTGTTTTGGCTGGCGCCAGACGATTCTATTGAGGTTTGGCGTAGTCTGGAAGCCTTGAATGTAAAGTTTCAGTTTGGAAAATTTTGTTCTGACTGAAGTAAGATTTTTTTTTTCGTGGTTGACGTGTCCCACTTTGCCTTCAAAGTTAAGCTATACTTTCGTACTTCTATTTATGCCGCGGTAAACTGTTTTATTGTGTTTCAAAGTGAATTAAGGGTTTCAAAGTAAGGCATAAGTTTGGGCTATTTTTTGTCGATAGATAATTTGGTAAATAGTTTTTTTTTTATTCTGGCATGTGTCAGACCATATTTTGGTTTCGATGTTGCCCATTGTGGATTCAAAGTAACACTTCAGATAATTCTGTTGTAGTTTGCCGTAATATATCAGGCTTGAAAGTAAAGTTTCAGCTTTTTCTTTTCTTTGGCTGGTGTGAAGCGCTTCACTTTGTGGTTTCCGTTGCGGAAAGAGCTTCAAAGTAAACCTTTATTCCTGGGCTTTTAATCTTTTTCTGCCATATGTTTCTCTTTGTTTTCCGCTTGATTAATGAAGTTTCAAAATGAAGCTTCTGTGTTGGACTTTTGTTAACACTGGTCACGGACGATTATAACATGGTTTGGGGTAGCGCACGGGTGATGAAATTATAGCTTCAGCTAGGGACTTTCTTCTGGTTGCCCTCAAATGATTCTCTTAGGATTTTGGCTGGACAAAAGAGCTTCAATATTTAGCTTTATTTTGGATTTTGTTCTGGCTCTGTAAACGATTCGCTTGGAGTTTTTTTAGGTGCAAGTGGCTTTAAAGAAAAGCTTCTCTGTTCGTTTTTTTTTCTTTTTTTCTTACTTTCACTAGACGATTCTATTGAGGCCTTACATAGTCCAAGGGGCCTCAGAGTAAAGCTTCAGTTTTCGACTTCTGTTCTGGTTGACGACAGGTGATTCTTTTAGGATTGAGGAGTGAGCAGGAGAGTTTAAAACTTTAGTTTCAGTTTCGAACTTTTGCTGTGGATCCGTTAAACGATTCCCTTTGGGTTTTTCGTGGTTCTAAGGGCTTCAAAGTAAAGTTTTTCTTTTTGACTATCTGCGTGGCTGTCATTAGACAATTTTATTGTAGTTTTGCGTGGACCGATGGGCTTCTAAACAAAATTTCCATGAGGGACTTTTGCTCTGCTGGCGCCAGACGATTCTATTGGGTTTTGGCGTAGTCCGGAAGGCTTGAATGTAAAGTTTCAGTTTGGTAAATTTCGTTTTGACTGGCGTCAGAGGTTTTTTATCGTGTTAAACGTGGCCGATGCTGCCTTCAAAGTTAAGCTTTACTTTCGTACTTCTATTTATGGCGCGGTAAACTGTTCTACTGTGGTTTAAAGTGAATTAAGGGATTCAAAGTAAACCATCCGTTCTTTTTCTTTCAGGCAAGCTTCCGACGATATTATTGGTTTCGACGTTGCCAATGTTGGCTTCAAAGTAACGCTTCAGATGATTCTGTTGTGGTTTGGCGTAATACATCATGCTTGAAAGTAAAGTTTTAGCTTTTTCTTTTCTTTGGCAGGTGTGAAACGCTTCACTGCGTGGCTTCCGTTGCGGAAAAGGGCTTCAAAGTAAAGCTTTGTTCTTACACTTTTAATCTTGTTCCGCCATATGTTTCTTTCGCTTGGTTCATGAAGTTTCAAAATGAAGCTTCTGAGTGGACTTTTGTTAACGCTGGCCCCACCCCACGGGCGATCAAATTATAACTTCAGCTTGGGACTTTCTTCTGGTTATTTTCTGAAGCTTTATTTTTTAGCCCAGTTTATTATGCCAAACTACAATAGAATTATCTGGCGCCGGAAAAGAAAATAACATCAACAATATGAAGCGTGACGCCGAAGAAAACAAAATGCCCAAACATTAGCTTTCTTCCAAGCTATCTGGGCTAGCGAAAGCCCAATGCAATCACTTGATGAAAGAGAAAACACAATTTCTAATAGGAAGCTTTACTTAAAAGCCCCTTGGGCCCTGTAAAACCATACGTGAATCGTCTAACGACAGCCACAACAATGGTCGCTGAGAAAAGCTTTACTTTGAAGCCCCTTGGGTCTAGATCTAGAACAAAAGTCGCAAACTGAAGCTAAAACTTTGAATCACCCATGTCTACCCCTAAACCTAATAGAATAGTTAATGGTCAACCAGTAGAAAAGCTCCAAACTGAAGCTTTACATTCAATGAACTTGTGCAACGCTTAACTCCAATACCAATGCCTGCCGTCAGCATTAACAAAAGTCCCAAAAGGAAGACTCATTTTCAATCTCTGTGAGCGAATCCAAACCTCAATGAAATCATAAGCGCAAGCCAGATTAAAAGTCCCTTACCAAAGTTATGGCTTGAATATCTTTGGGCAACGCTAAACGCCATGGGAATCGTCTGGAGCAAACCAGAAAAAAATATGTGAAGGTTTACTTTGAAGGCCCGTGGGCCACGCCAATCCAGAGACGAATCGTCTCTTGCAGGATCAGAAGAAAACTAACAAAGTGACACTTTACATAAAAGCCCTGTGGGCCTCGCCAAAGGCCAAAACAATCGGCTGGCGCCACTCAAAAGAAAGTTCAAAAGAGAACCATTATTTCATACCAATGCTGGCCACGCGAAACCCTAATTACATCGTCTGCCGCTAGCAAAAACATATGTCCCAAAGAAAAGCTTTAATTTCAGTACTCATAGACCAAACGAATCCAGATAGAAATCACTTTTGGAGCCAGAACAAATGTCTCAAACTGATGCTTAACTTTGAAGCCCTAAGGCCAAAGCAAAAACTTAAGGGAATCAGATAGAGTCAGCTAGGAAAAAACACAATTTCAAACTTTACTTGAAAACCGTGGTCCAGGAAATATCTCAACACACTCATATACTACTAAACAGAAGAATTATAAACTGAAGTTTTAATTTCTACCCCCTTGGACAACGCCAAAACCTAGTCAATATTTCTGACGTTATCCACAAAATATAGCCCAAACTGATGCTTTACTTTGAAACACCGTAGGTCACGCTAAACCACAGTGGAATCAATTTCCGCGGAAGCAGTGGAAATAACAAGCTAACGCTTAACTTTGAAGCCCGCATAGGTCACTTCAAAAACGAATAAATAGAATTCCTATACGAAAGCTTTACTTTCACGCCCTCCTGGCTGCGCCAAAACCCAATATAATCGTCTGGCTCCAGCCAGAACAAAAGTCCCAAAGGGAAAATTTATTCTGAAGCCTCTTGGTCCGCGTAAACCACAATAGAATTGTCTAGCGAAAGCCACAATATTAGTGAAAAAGGTTTACTTTGAAGCCTCTTAGACCACGAAAATCTTAAAAATTATCGTCGGTCGGGGCTAGAACAAAAGTCCGTAACTGAAACTAAAATTTGAGGTTCTCCAGTTTACTCCCAAATCCTAATAGAATCATCCGTCGTCAACTAGATCAAAAGTTCAAAACTGATGTCTTACTTTCAAGCCCCTTGTGATACGTAAGACCTCACTAGAATCGTCGAACGAAAGCCAAAAAAAAATGAAGAAAGTACTGAAAAAGAAACGCTTTAACTAAAAGCCACTTGGACCGCGAAAAACTCCAAGCTAATCGTTTTCGGAGCCAGAAGAAAACTCCGATACTAAAGCTAAATATTCAAGCTCTTTTGTCCGCCTGAAATCCAAACAAAATTATCTGACGGCAACCTGACGAAACGTTCCAAGCTGAAGCTTTATTTTGAAGGCCTGTCGACTACACCAATCCTTAATACAATCTTCTGGCGCCAGCGTTGGCAAAAGTAACACACAGAAGCTTCTTTTTGAAGCTTCATGATCCAGACGATAACCGGAAAGAAACATATTGCTCAAACAAGATTAAAAGTCTAGGAATAAAGCTTTCCTTTCAAGCTCTTTACTTAACATAAAACCGCAGTTAAAGTGTTTCACGCCTCCCCACTACCCTAAAAAAAAAAAGAAAGCTTTACTTTCAAACCCAATAAATTACGTCAAACCACAATAGAATAATCTGGCGCCGGAAAAAAAATAATTTTAACAATTTGAAGCGTCACTTTGATTCCCCCATGGGCCACGTCGAAAACCAATAATATCGTGGCGCTGACCAGAACAAAACCCCCAAACTTAAGTTTTTTTTTCAAGCTATCTGGTGTACGCTAAACCCCATATAATCATCTGCCGCCAGCACTGAGAAAAGTCCCAAATAGAAGCTTCACTTTCAGGCTGTATGAGCAAAGCGAAACCTCAATAGAATCATAAGCGCAAGCCAGATTAAATGACCTTACTAAAGCTATGCATTGGAACTCTTTGGGTAACAATAAACCCCAAGAGAATCGTCTGGTGGAAGCCAATAAAGATATCAGTGAAGCTTTACTTTGAAGCCCCGTGGGCCACGCCAATCCAAAGTAGAATAGACTCTTCCAGTATCTGAAGAAAACTCCCTAGGTGACACTTTACTTAGAATCCCTGTAGGCCTCGCCAAACTCGAAAACAATCAGCTGGGGCTACTCAAACGAAAAGGTCTAATGAGTACCATTAATTTAAACCAAGTGTGGCCTCGCGAAACCACAATAAGATATTATACAGCCAGTCAAAACTAGTGTTCCAAATAATAGCTTTAATTCCAGTATTCGTGGACCACGAGAAACCCGAAGGGATTCATTCTTAAAGGCAGAACAAGTATCGGAAACTGATGCTTTACTTTGAGGCCCTTAGGGCAACGCAAACGTCTAAGGGAATCGACTGGTATCAGTTAAGAAAAAGCAAACTGAAACTTTACTTGGAAACCCGTGGTCCACGAAAAACCTCAACATATTCGTTTACTACTAACCAGAACAAATTACGAAATGAAGCTTTGATTTGCAGCCCCCTGGACCACGCCAAAACCCAATGAAAAACTATGACGCCAGCCAAATTAAATCCAAACTTATGCTTTAATTTGAAATCCCGTAGGTCACGCTGAAATATTATAAAATCGGTTGCCGCGGCAGGAATAGAAGTAGAAGCTAACGCTTAACGTTGAAGCCAGCATGAACCACGTCAACACGAATAAGATTTTCTGACGCGATTCAGAATGAAATTCTCAAACTGAAGCTTTACTTTCAAACCCTCCGGGCTACACCAAAATCCCAATAGAATCGTCAAGCTTTAGCCAGAACAAATGTCCGAAAGGGAAACTTTACTTTTAAGCCCCTTATATCACGCAGAACCACAAGAGAATTATCTAGCGATAGCCACAATA
This sequence comes from Panulirus gracilis, assembly GCA_032361445.1. Classification (NCBI taxonomy): domain Eukaryota; kingdom Metazoa; phylum Arthropoda; class Malacostraca; order Decapoda; family Palinuridae; genus Panulirus; species Panulirus gracilis. The sequence continues at coordinate 13,588 of JAUUEG010654757.1, forward strand.
CTAGTGAAGCACCTCGGAACACGAAAATCCGAAAAGGAATCGTCAGGTGGGGCTCGAACAAAAGTCCGAAATTGAAACTAAATTTTGAAGCTCTCTAGTACACTTCCAAATCCCAATAGAATCATCTGTCGTCAACCAGAACAAACGACCAAATCTGATACTTTACTTTGAAGCCCCTTGGGCTACGTTAGACCGAAATAAAATCGTCTAGCGAAAGAAAAATAAAGAAGAAAATAAGGAAATGCTGAAAAATATAAGTTTTTCTTAAACGCCACTTGGACCACGACAAACCCCAAGCGAATTGTTTTAGAAGCCAGAATAGAAGTCCCATACTACAACTAAATGATGAAGCTCTCTTGACCACCCGAAATCCAAATAAAATCACATGACAGCAACCAGAAGAAAAGTTCCAAGCTGAAGCTTTACTATGAAGGCCCGTGGACTATGCCGAACCCTGACAGAAGCCTCTGGCGCCATCCTTAAGAAAAGTACTACAGAAAAGCTTCATTTTGAAGTTTCATGAACGAATCAGAAACCCAAAAGAAACATATTGCGCAAACAGGATTGAAAGTCGAAGAATAAAGCTTTACTTCGAAGCCCTTTACGGAACGGAAAGCCGCAAATGAGGCGTTTGACGTCTCAAAAAAAATGAAGCTTTACTTTCAAGCTCATTATATTAAACCAAACCACAATGGAATCAACTGGCACCGGAAAAAGTAATTCTAACAATTTGAAGCGCTACTTTCATGCTACCATAGGCCACGTCGAATAGCAATAATATCGTCTGACGCTGGCCAGAAAAAAAACCCTAACTTTAGCTTTATTTTAGCTATCTGGACTAGGCGAAAGCCCAATACAATCATCTGGCGAAAACAGAAGATATATCCTAAATGGAAGCTTTACTTTCAAGCCCCTATAGGTGAATCGTCTAACGACGATCACAACAATAGTCACAAAAAAGCAACGCAAAACTATAAGGGAATCGGCTGGAGCCAGTTAGGAAAAAAACAAACTGAACCTAAACCCGTGGGCCACGATAAACCTCAAAAGGTTCGTCTACTACTGATCAGAAAAAAATTACAAACTGAAGCTTTACTTGCAGCTCCTTAGACCACGCCAAACTCAATGAAAAACTCTGACGCCAGCTAAAAAATAGTCCAAACTGAAGCTTTACTTTGGACACGCTAAACCACAATAGAATTGGTTGCCACGGCAGTAATAGAATCTACAAACTAACGCTTAACTTTGAAGCCAGTATTGGCCACGTCAAACATGAACATAATCCTTAGAACAAATTTCCCAAACTGAAGCCTTATTTCCAAGCCCTCCGAAATACGTCATACCCTAATAGAATCGCTTCGCTTCAGCCAGAACAGAAGTCCCAAAGAGAAACTTTATTATGAAGCCCATTGGACAACGCAAAACCATAATAGAATTGTCTAGCTACAGCCACAAAAGTAGTGAAAAAAAAAATCTACTTTGAAGCCCCTTGAACAGGGGTCAGGGGGAGTTTACTAACCGGACATAAGAAATGGTAAAGGAAAATACCAGTTATCACTAAAAAGTCCTGAAGGGAATCATTTGGCGGAACCAGAACAAAAGTCCGAAGCTGAGACTAAATTCTTCCGCTCTCGGGTTCACTTGCAATTTCTAATAGAATCATTTGTCGTCAACCAGAACAAAAGTCCAAAACTGAAGCTTTACTGTAAAGCCTCTTGTTCTACGTAAGACTAAAATATAACCGTCTATTGAAAGAAAAAGAAAAAAATAAATACTGAAAAAATAAAAGCTATACTTAAAAGCCACTTGGACCACGGCAAACTCCAAGCGAATCGTTCTCGGAGCCAGAAAAAATTCCCATACTAAAGCTAAATATTAAAGCACTCATTTCCACCCGAAATTCGAATAGAATCATCTGGCGTCAACTAAAGAAAAGTCCCAAGCTGAAGCTTTACTTTGATTGCCCGTGGACTACGCCAAAGCTTGATACAATCCTCTGGCGCAAGCGTTAACAAAATTCACACAGAGAAGCATCATAAACCAAGCGGAAACCCAAAAGAAACATATTGCGCGAACAAGATTAAATATCCAAGAATAAATCTGTACTTTGAAGCCCTTGACGCAAAGGAAAGCCCCAATTGAATCGCTTGACATCTCCCCCCCCCACACACACACACAAAAAAAAAAATTAAGCCATACTTTCAAACCCAATATATTACGACAAACCACATTAAAACCACCTGGCGCCGTAAAAAAGTAGTTTTAACAATTTTAAGACTTACTTTGAAGCCACCATGGGCCACGTCGAAAGTAATAACATCGTCTGACGCTGGCCAGAAAAAAAAACAAGCTTAAGCTTTTTTCAAGCTATCTGGGCGATGTTAAATCCCAATGCAATCATCTGGCGAAAAACAGAAAGATATTTCCAAGGGATGCTTTACTTTGAAGCCCCTAAGCCATGTAATACCATTAGTGTATAGTCTAACGACAGCTAGAACAATAGTCACAAAGGAAAGCTATACTTTGAATCCTCTTGGACATCGACAAGTCCCAAGGGAAACGCTTGGAGGATGCAGGTCAAAAGATCCAAACTGATGCTAAACTTTGAAGCTCACTAGTCTACCCCTAAACATAATAGAATTATCTATCGTCAAACAGAAGAAAAGCTCCAAAGTAAAGCTTTACTTTGAAGGCCCTGGGCTACGCCAAACCCTTATATGATAGTATGCCGCCGGCATTGAGAAAAGTCATAAAAAGAAGATTCAATTTCTGTGAGCCAAGTCAAACTTCAATAGAATCATAATTAATGCAAGACAAATCAAAAGCCCTTATCTAAAGCTATGCACTGAAGCCTTTTGGGCAACGTTAAACTCCATGGGAATAGTCTGGTGCATGAACGAAAAAAAATAAGTGAACGTTTAATTTGAGGACCCGTGAGCCACGCCAATCCAGAGCAGAATCGTTTCTTGTAGGATCAGAAGAAAACTCCCAAACTGACATTTTGTTTAAAAGCCCTCTGTACCACGCCAAACTCCAAAACAATCGGCTGGTGCTGCTCAGAAGAATAGTTCCTAAGAGAACCAATACTATGAATCATGGGTGGCCTCGCAAAACCACAATAAAATCGTCTGCCGCCAGCCAATACTAATGTTCCAAAGAAAAGCTATAATTTCAGTACCCGTGGACCACGTGAAACCCGAACGGAATAATTTTTGGATCCAGAAAAAGTTTCTCAAACTGATGCTTTACTATGAAGCGCTGAGGGAAACCCAAACACTGTAGGGAATCGGCTAGAGACAGTTAGGAAAAAAAACTTAACTTTACTTGGAAATCCGTGGGTCTCGAAAAACCTCAACACATTCTTCTGCTACTAAACAGAAAAAAAATTACAAACTGAAGCTTTACTTTGTAACCCAATGCACCACTCCAAAATCCAATGAAGAACTCTGACGCCAGCCACAAAAAATAGCCCAAACTAATGCTTTACTTTGAAACCTCGTAATTCACGCTAAACCACAATTGAATCGTTTACCGCGGCAAGAATAAAAGGACCAAACTAAAGCTTAACTTTGAGGCCAGCATGGGCCACGTCAAACGCAATTAAAATCCTCTGGTGCCTGTTAAAACAAATTCCCAATCTGAAGTTCTACTTTCAAGCTCTCCGGGCTACGCAAAGCTTCAAAGAATCATCTGGCGCCAGCCACAACAAACATCCCAAAAGGCAAGTTGATTTTGGGCCACACAAAACCACAATAGAATTACCTAGCGACAGCCAAAAATATAGCAAACAAGAAAAAAGCTTTACTTTGAAGCTCTTTGGACAAAAAAAAAAAAAATGGACTCGTCTGGCGAAGACAAGTGAAAAGTTCGAAAGAGAAACTAGTATTTGAAGCTCTCCGGTTCATTCCTAAAAGCTATTAGATTCCTCTACCATAAACCAGAAAAAATTCCAAAACTGAAGCTTTAATTTGAAGCCCCTTGGGCTACGTAAGACCAAAAAATAATCGTTTAACGAAAGGCAAAAAATAAAAAAGAAAGATACTGTAAAAGAAAATCTTTTAATTAAAGCCCCTGGTCCACGAAAATCCCAAAGGGAATCATCTGGCGAAGTCAGAACAGAAGTCCGAAACTACAACTAGATATTGAAGTTATCCGGGTCACTCCCAAATACTGATTTAACCATCTGTCGTCAACCAGTACAAAAGTCCAAAACTAGAAACCTCACTTTAAAGCAAATTTAGCTACGTAAGACCACAATAAAATCGTTACCGAAAGACCCCACTCCCCCCAAAAAAAAAATACTGAAAGAATATAAATTTTGCTTAACCTAAAGTGCGTCATCTTAAAGACCTTTGAACCATATAAAGCCATATGTGAATCGTCTAACGACAACTAGAACAATAGTCACAAAGAATAGCTCTACTTAGAAGTCCGTTGGACTACAACAAATCCCAGGGGAAACGCCTGGAGGATCCAGAACAAAAGTAGCAAACTTAAGCTAAACGTTGAAGCTCTTTAGTCTACTCCTAAACCTAATAGGATAATCTATGATCAACCAGAAGAAAAGCTGAAATTGAAGCTCTATTTTGAATCACTGAGCTCCGCCAAACCCCAATACAATCGTCTGCCGCCAGCATTGAGAAAAGTCTCAAAAACAAGCTTCACTTTCAATCCTTGTGAGCCAAATCAAACCACAATAGAATCATAAGTGTAAGCCAGATAAAGATTCCCTTACTACAGGTATGCGTTATAGCCTTTTTGGGCAAAGCTAAATCCCAAAGGAATCATCTGGTGCGAGCCACAAAAAGAAATAAGTGAAGGCTTACTTTGAAGGCCTGTGTGCCACACCAACCCAGAGTAGAATCATCTCTTGTTGGAACAGAAGAAAATTTCCAAAGTGACACTTTACTTAAAAGCACTGTAGGCCTCGTCAAACTGCAAAACAATCAACTGGCGCCACTCAAAAGAAAAGGTCCAAAGAGAACCATTACTTTAAACAATGGTGGCCTCACGAAACCACAATGAAATCGACTGCTGCCAGCTAAAACTAATGTCCTAATTAAAATCTTTAATTTCAGTTTCTCGTGGGTCACACGAAAAACGAAAGGAATCATTTTTGGAGCCAGAACACGTGTCTCAAG